>CABFPE010000019.1:1710536-1724814 GCA_900660155.1 Hofstenia miamia | reverse complement strand
TAATAATAATAATAATAATAATAATAATAATAATAATAATAATAATAAACCTTATTTTAAGCTTACAATACAGTAAACTACACTACAAACTACAAAACTAAAAAATGATAAAAATAATTACAGGAGAAATATCTATCAGGAATGATGGTCTTTGATGAGAATAATTTCGGTGAATTGTTTTTTCTTAATTTTGATGTAGCATATTCAGTTCTTTTGATAATGAATTGTTTTAGTCGATATAACACTAAATATTTCTTGCTACGAAATATTTTTATCGCGCGTATGAAAATTAATTTTGCGTGCTATCTTAATACATGGTATAAAGATATGTTTAGCAATTGCCCTGCATTTTTATGCCGTCAGGAAATCTTTTTGCATCGTGAAGCAGTACACATTGTATTGCTGCCTTTCTTCGAAGGAAATATTTGTTAGATTTTGGGGCAAATTGCATTTTATTTTCCCATATATTCCATGCATTCTCAAGATTAACAGTCCGCGTTTAACAGTCGAGTGTAGAGTTCCTGTGCAATGGTTTATAACTGTTGTATTCCTGAGTATAAAAGTTGGTACAAATCATTGACAAAGAAGGACAGTAATATAACATTCCACACGTTTCCACAGAGCGATTTTATGAAATCTAAATGGACTAATTGAATTCCTAGAAAATTCTATAATGCTACAAACCATTCTAGAGTTTGTTCAGTTCATTTTGAGAAGAAATGTTTTATACGAAGTTCTCAAGATTCTCATAAATGGATAGCAGTCAAACGTTCTCCCAATAAGTTAACGAAGATTTACCTTAAGGTATTCTATCGTATTAAAATTATAGCAAATATTTTATAGATTTTTAGTTCTACAATATGTTTAAATTGAATATATCACATATTGAAATTATCAAAAATGGAAATCCAATTTAACTTCTTTTCATTACAATATTGCTAGATCAAAATTATCACAAGACTAATTATATTGTGTAGGGCTTACTAATATATTTTATTTCAAAATTTGCAAAATAAATTACTTAAATTGTATTTTAAAATATTGTAAGGAAAAGAACATTGTTCAATGAAATTTAATTGAATATTTCCCAAATATTGACATTCCAATAGGACTTTTTATGATATAAAAACAGAACTCTTTCTAAATTAATTGGTAGCATTATTTTTTTCGTCTGTTTTAAGACAAAACCAGCTTGACTAAAATGTCTTTTTAGAATTGCGATAACAAATATCAATACATATATGCGAGAAAATGTAATATGATGAAAAAATAAATATATTTTATTTAAAATTTTTCAAAATAAATAATTTAAATACATTTATTGCCAATATATTTAAAATTAGACATATTTAAGTTCATCCCTGATTGTGTATTATTTATGAAATTTCCTAATATGGTCTCCGTGGGAATTAGAATTTTTGCAGTGGAGTTATTTTTTTATTATGAAGCCTAGACAAAGAAGATATTCATTTAATTAAATAGCTTTATCTTTTTTGGTACTCTAAAAAATACAACTGCATACAAACTGTTACAGGAAAATCGACTTTTAATTCTTCCTACAATTTCTCATCTAAATAATTTAAGTTCTGGTGTTAGAAATGCTGGTATTGATGATTACATAAGTACTCGTTGTTCTTTGTTATCTAATCTAGAAAAATATGTGATTATTATTATTGATGAAGATTACTGTCAAAAAAAGCTATTAGTATTCTAATGGAGTGTATTATGGGCTCAGCATAAATGGTAGCATTCCAAAGACATTACTAACATTTATGGTTTCTTCCCCTTGTGGTAAGTATCGTGATGTTGTTAGTCTCATACCCACAGAACCTTTAACAGTGGCATCCTTATCAAAAAAATTTTCAATGTTATTGGAATACTTGTCAAAGCTGGTTTTATTATCAAGGCTGTTTGTACTGATAATCTCAGCATAAATAGAGCATTTATGAAAAATTCTTTGTAAAGGAACTCCATCATCAACTGCAAAATAAAGCACATTTTACAAAATTAACACTACAAAAATAGAATATTTAAGAATCACTAAATATAAAATTGTTTTTTTTTAAAAGAACGAAAATCAATACATATAAAATTAACATTACAATGATTATTTTTTGGGTGATCGATATTGAAAAACTTGTACAATGGTTGAGTTTGTGTTCCAGATGCCACACATTAGACATGAATTTCTTGAGCCCTAACAACCATATCTTGATAAAAGAAGTGTAGCATTTCCCCGCTGTAAAATTACTGACAATTGCTGAAAAAAGTATGTAGAAACCGTATTCAGATCGCAAGAGGCATTTCTGGAAGAAGACATAAAAGACATCTTGGAGAATACTTTGATAGCAATTGGTGACCATCCTCCTAGAGCTTCCACTGATAGTGGTATGAAGGATATACCAGCTGCTGAACATGATTCTGCGTATTTAGTAAGCTTTCGGTTGTCTGAAACTTCCAGAGCATGACCAGCATTAGTACCCGCAAGAGAAACAATCGAAGGCTGCAGTGAACTAATTACAGTCACGTCTAGAGCAGCTGGTCGGCCAGAAGACCAGCATGGCAAAAAGATGTCCCCAGGACGAGCACGAGACTCAGTGAGGTTAGACTTTTCAAGCACAGGAGACAAAGCACATTTCGAAGCAGTTGCAAAAATAGCGTCCCTGAGTCGATCATGGCGCGCAATTCTTTCANTTGTCTGAAACTTCCAGAGCATGACCAGCATTAGTACCCGCAAGAGAAACAATCGAAGGCTGCAGTGAACTAATTACAGTCACGTTTAGAGCAGCTGGTCGGCCAGAAGACCAGCATGGCAAAAAGATATCCCCAGGACGAGCACGAGACTCAGTGAGTGCAAAATTAGATAATTTCGATTTAAGCTATATGTGCTCATTGATCCGACACATTGCTAAAAAATGTTTAGCCTTTTTAATATAGTCGATGAACTCATATATCCTTCTTTTAAAAATGAGGAGATTGTCGTAGCTAATTTCAAGGATATCCATGATTTGTATTTATTGGAACTAGATAAGCCACTCAAAATTGCTTACAAACTTAAAGTTGAATTATTTCATTTGAGTAAAGTTCAAAGGACCTCCGTAAAACATTCGTTATCCGTATTTTGTGAGTACATTAGCTGCTCTGGAATTTTATGATATTGAAGAAAAACTTAATTTCAGAGGCACAATTGATTTCCTAAAATTGATAATGAAGTGGTGGTCCATAATTAATATAAAAACACTTAAGGGATATCATCATAAAGACATTTTATGTCCTCCAATCAGAAATGTTGATAATTTCTGTCTTGAATCCTAAAAAATTCCAAATTGGTTGAATTGTGTTAGGAAGCCTTTCCAAATGGTCGTGTCTTACAAAAGAAACATTTTTAACATTGTTGTTAACAAGTGAGAGCATTGGAGAGCTTTCAGAAGACTTATTACAACAGTGTAAATTCAAGTTTGTACTAACTGGTCAGTTTTCATCTGACAGATTAGAGCATCGATTCTCTTGGTATCAACAGGCACCTGGAGGAAACTATTTAGTTGGAATAAAGCAGATTTTGGAAACAAAAGGTAAAATCAAAACAATATCATTAAGTATTTGAGCATTGGTTTGGTTTACTTGCCCTTCAAAAAGAGAAAATTCAGTCCATCAGAACTCGAAGAAATTTCCCATCAAAAAATTGTTTAATCTATTGATATAACTGATATAATTTATTTTACATGTGAAGTTGATGAGATAATTTGCTATTATTTTGCTGGTTACATCTTTTAATATCTGTCAGCAAAACGTTCTTGCATAGAATGATGGAAATTTTCAGATATTATATGTGATATGGACATTTCTAGTCTGGTAGAATTGAGATCGTGGAGGTCTAACCAACCCATCGGATTGTATTTTTTCATTAGTTCAGCTGACATTTAATGTCTTTCAACAAATTATAAAAATGGAGTCTTTTAATTTACTTATGTGCAACACAACTAAAGTGGACACAATGTTTTTAAAGATATGTGATGAAGTATGTCCAAATTATTTGCAAAATGTTTCATGTGCTCAAGACAATATGTAATATTTTAAAATGACAGTTACTCAAGCCTTTAATTGCTTAAGTAAAAACTTTGTAATCGTTTATCTTCTCATACTGGGAAAAGCATGTTTAAATTGAAAAGTTGTAATATCTTGTTTGTAAAATTTTGTTTTGATATTCAGAATTTACATATTTCTTATTAGTTTATGCGTAGATTATGTTTTTTGTCAATAGATTGATGTAAGCTAGTTCTCAGAAAAAATGCTTGAATAAATATTGCAATAGTCACATGTTGCAGTTATGAACTAATTCGTTTGTTGTCCATGTATTACTCTAGGCATCCATGGATCAATTAACCAATTAGCTATCACGGTGCTGTTATGAAGTCACCCACAGGGAGTGATACACTGTCAAACTTAATACATAATTGCTCGGCACCCAAATCCACGATAAGTTTGAACGTGTGTCACCTCTTCAGCGATCTAATCGATTTTGATTTTTCTCATCGGACAAGTGCGCCGGGTAATTAAGTTTGACAGTTTTATCACCCCCTTCAAACAAGTGTGCCACACTTTCTCTTGCTATTGCGTAGTTAATAAAATCAAAGTACTTGAAAAGAGTTCTTTGTCAGATATCGGCTTTTCTTGACACTAATGAACTATATGACTGCAATCAATTTGCTTATGTCAAAGGTGCTAACCGTTTTTTCAGACTTAATCAGTGCTATTGATATCAAAGACACTGTTCTATTATTTACAATTGACTTTACTTATGCATTTGACACTGTTAGTAATTAAATTCTTTTTGATATTTTACGTAACCGACTTGGTATTTAAGTCTTACCTAAATCATCGTTCACAGTGTGTAATGATTGATGATGAACTTTCAAATGTACTCACAGTTAACAATGGGGTCCCTCAGGGCTCCATCATCGGCCCCCTCCTGTTCAGCATTTATCTTATACCGCTTGGAGATTTCTTAAAATTGCTAAACAGGGACTATAAATTCTATTGCTCACGATGGACAAATCTATTGTCGAATTCGACGTCACGTTTCTCTACCTCTTCCGCATATTATTGCAATATTTGAGGATATTAACATCTTTTGTAAAAAGCTTGGACTTTTTATCAATTTTAACAAAACAGAGTGCATGCATATTCACAGCAGGTTTGCGCGACAACGCCAAAATGTTCCTTACAACATTAGTTTGATGGGATCTAAAATTGCTGTTCGAAACAAGGTGAATATCCCGGGTGTCACATTGGACGAAAATCTTCCTCTTGTTGACCGCATTAATGATGTTTCACGTCATTGTTAAAAAGTCCTTAGATCTATACGTAGAATCCGTCACTATTAACCGCGAAACAATTATAGACCTGATTAGAAGCTTAGTATTATGTAAATTGGACTATTGTAAGCCGCTCCATGCTGGTTTACCTGATACCTTATTAAAAACCTGCAGCGCATTCAAAATAGCACTGTCCGTCTTATTTTTGACTGCAACTGGTCCGATCACATAATTCCTTACCTTCAATATTTACATTGGCTCCCGGTAGTTGAAAGCATTAAATTCAAGTTACTGTCTTACCTTCAAAATTGTCAATAAATTTAAGGAACATTCGACAGTCTAAAGATTTTGACATCCCTCTTGGTCGTACCAACCTTGCGTTACGGAACTTCAGCATTGTGGGTCGGAGATTATGTTATAGCATTCCTATTAATTTGCAACAGTTGACGTCAGAGAAAGATTTCAAGAAGCACTGAAAAACGTACTTGTTTCAAGATTATTTCTACAAATGACTATGATTCGTTTATTTATTTCCATCTTAGAAGGGAACTTGTTCCCAATGAGATGTGCATTTTTAACTGTGATAATAATAATATTTAGATGTCTGTGCGAATATCGATGTTGCCATCAGAGATGACTAGATTTCATTTTCCAGAATATTTGATATATTCTCATTCCATGACACTACCGCCTCCAAACTTCACAGTTTTCTGAGTCTCTATGGGCTATCCTCTTGAAACATTACGTGGCCGCCGTGCATGAGTTGTTCTACGCCCTTATATATTTCAATGTTGGACTCATCCGTATAAACGATTTTATTCTATTCAGTGCTTGCCATTTTAAGAAAACTGACACCATTTTACTTTGAAACTTCATTGTTTCACCGACAGTTTGGGACATTGAGCAGCAACTCTGACTACGAGATAAGCATTATTGAGGATCGTTCTGATAGTTTTATTGGTAAATTCACTGTCTTTGGTCGAATTCTACTGAAGCTCAGTGGCTATAAGGGTGGAGTTAGCTTTGGAACAGCTATTTAACCTGTGTTTCAGGTGGTGACCAACATTTGACAAACGTCCTAGACTTTCTTAGGTTGATTATTGTCAGCTGCTTTAAAATGATTGACAAAATCATGAAATGGCTCTGTTCGTTCCCATTTTCAAAATCTGTCCAAGTGACGTAGCAGCAAGATGCTTTGAAATAATGAACTTGTATATAGTTTGGGGATAGTTGGTACATGCATTATTTAATTAAATGACCTATCGAAAACAATACTAATTTGCTTTAATCAGTGAAAAAGTTAAGCAATTATAGTTGGCAGGTAAAATATGGAAGAACACCTTGTGCGGGAACCTTTTTGTCCAGGAGTGTACACCTGTTAAAAATAAAAACATCCTAGAATACGCGTCACACTAATGTTAACATTTTATTTTTCACCTGAAAAATAATTAGGCATGTGATATAACTAATGTAGCAAAAATATCGTAACATTCTAAAATATCAGCTTCAAGAAGGAGCATAACATTAATTTATTCTACTGTGCGAAGGTTTATGGCCGCCAATGTAGTTCTCGTAGTAACGTAAGTACAGATACGTGTTATACCACAAAGAAGTAAAGTGTAATTCGACTGACTTTTTATTGTTTAAAATTTGTTTTTCAATTTTCGGTTTGCTAGAAAAAGATTGTGTTAAAAATATACTGTTTTGAAAATTCTTGATAATTTAGGAATGCACAGTAATGCAAATAATAATTTTTTTCAATAAGAATCCGATTTTTGCAAAAAAAACTCAAATTCTTTCCATCAGATAATGAGCCGGTCTAATACAAAGACGATGCTCGTATCGCCTTGTTTAATACCCATGGGAATAACAGCTAAAGTCGATAAATGGAGACAATTAATATCTTCATTAGTTTATTAGTTAGAAGCGTTTAAAAATTTTTGAGAGAGCCATCACAGATTTTAAAAAATTTTCCAAGTGGGAATAGATCTAACAGCTCCTGTACCAAAAATTGTAAATTGCATAAAAATTTATGAATTTTCAGCAGTGGCACACTTGGATTTATCGAAGGACAGTTTTCCTTTGCTATTCAATATACATGTAAACGTTTTGAGCAATCAGACCACATATATTGTAATACAATATGCCGAAGTTAAGGTGTGTTCCCACTATCGACTTTTATCATCTGTCAAGAAATCGGTGATAAAAGTCGATAGTGTGAACACTCTATCTGCTTTTTTATCGGCTGATAAAAGTCGATAGTCTGAACGCTCCATCCGATTTTTTGGCAAAACAGCCAGATTACTGTCATCTGATAATTTATCAGCTGATAAAAGTCGATAGTCTGAACGGTACTAAAACTAGTCGAATAGCTACTTGAAACTAATTGCTTACTTCTCAAGTAGGGAACAGACTTCCAAAACGTAAATTATTGTCGTTGAAATATTTCAACTTCAAAATATGTAAACATTGTTTACATTCCAAGACAAACCAATCCATAAACAGATGTTGTTGTTTTTCTTACTGTCAATCAAAAGATGATAATTTATCATCTGATAAAAAATCGATAGTCTGAACGCTCTTCCAACTCCGCTTTTTCTGATAAAAAATCGCCAATGTGAACGAAAATAATTGCATTTTCGATTAAAATCTGCTGATAAAAGTCGATAGTGGGAACACACCTATACTATGTTATTTAATTCACATAAGTCTCCAGAAATCGCCATGAAAGTTCTCGAAGGAAATTGCATTTTCTTGCACAATATTTTGCTTCATTAGAACTAGGAATAAACCAATCTAACAATTCTTCTAAAAACTCATTGATTTATAATCTACACCCTTTTTAAATTTTTGGTTATTGAGTAAGGCTATTTTGTATCAATTATATTTTAGGAAAATTTACACTATTGAATTAAGTATTTAAGACTAAATCATTGAAATGTATATAGATTAAAAAATTCAACAGAGAAAATTAGCACTATTGAATATTCTAATTTGTTTAAAATTTATATTGTATTGTGATATAATTTAAGGATTGCCAATGTCTTGTAAACGTGAACGAAAAATATACGTTTGTCAAACATAATATTACCTAAATTAAATTATTTTGCAATTTCCAGATAAAGTAACAGACTTGCTTGAAATTCAACATTTTTGATAATGTAAAAATCATATTTGGAAGTGAAAAATAAGGAGATGACAAATAAAACAAAAACATTCAACCAACATTAATCTATAAATAGAAAACTATCAAAAAGATATAAATAATCTATACAATACATATTTGACAGTTGAAACCAGTAATCAGCATTCATTTCTATAAAAAAATTGCAAAATTTCACTTTTGACAGATTCATCATAAGTATTTAGTTTTAATAGATACACTAAATTCTTCAGAACGAAACTAAATAATAAGGAAAGATCACAAATAAATTTGATTAAATGAAATTTACATTGTCTCAACTCTTTGTTCATTACTGGTTTCAACAAAAAGTGCTATTAAATATTTAATCATAGCCAAGATCCATTTTGTAAATGGTTTTTAAAAAATTGATTTCAATAAATTTGTCAGAACATTTGCACTACTAATGTTTTCAGATATATGGTTGCTTGTCAATACTAGAATTTTCTGACCATTCAAGCATAGGTTCGGACGCATGAAGAATTTTACTTTTAAAGGATCTACGTGCATTAGGAGCAGAAAATATGCAGAAGATGGCATATATTGGAATCGGAAGCAGTACGACTAATGCTAGGAGCATTCCGAAAAGAGTGACTTCAGATCCATATATGTAGCCATTGAACTCCATTTGACTGCCAGAGGCGAACATCAAGCTCGCAAATGTAAACAGTATTAAGAATGGAGTAACAAACATCCACAGGTATTTCCAAATAGGCAATGGAGACCGATTTAAACTTAGTGTAAGCTTCTTGTGATAATTTTTATATCCATAGATATAACAAACCGTTATACATTCAAGAAATGTCACTAACAACAAACCGAGAACAGCAGCGTATGTGTCCACCAAGTAAATCATGTACATTCCTGCATTGGTAGTGAAGAAAATCCCCAAACAAAAAAACATGGCACAAAAACACGAATTAAATTGCATAACGTTATTACGAAATAATCGCGGTTTCCAATCACAGATGCATGTGGTTAGATTCTCAATCATGCCGAACTCCGAATCAAGACCAAGAATTATCAGCATGAAGAAAAACAAGGCGGAGAACACAGGCTGCTGGAAAGGCATTTGAGCAAGAGCTTCGCTATATGCTTCAAATGCAACTGTTGGACCTTTGGTTAAGACGTCTTCCATGACAACACCACGTTTATGTGAAAGAAATCCCATCAAAGAGAAAACAGTAAATCCGCCAAGCACACTGGTGGCACCACATATGATCGGAATTAATATTGCATCTCTTTCGCTGTTATGATTCGGTTTGTTATAACTACCAAATGTTATCAATGCGCCCCAACCAGGACCTAATGAGTAGAAGAGTTGAGTAAAAGCATCCGACCACACTTGGAACTCAAGTAATTTTGAAAAATCAGGAACGATAAATTTTTTGATTCCATTTAATGATCCAGGCAGAGTTAGTCCGCGCACTAATAGAACTATGATACAAACATACGGGAAAAGTGCAGTGAAATATACAACCTTTCCACTACTTCGAATACCTTTTAAAATACATCCCAGTGTGATTATCCATATGATCAATAAGCAAATAACCAAATGCCATTGTGGATAACCAACATCATAGATACTATCTGACACGTGAAGCACTTCTCTAAGAAGATACTCTTTTCCAAAAGAAGTATTTTGAGAAATATTGGAGCAATTCAGTCCCCATTTATTATTGCAGTGTGACCATGGCAACTCCGAGGTAAATGAAGCTGCAAAATAATAGAGTGCGATACACATGATGATGTTATAGTAAATGACAACAATAATCGTCAAAGCAATTGAAGTAAACGAAGCACCACGAAGAATTGGCGATAGATTCCAAGCGATTACTGAACTTTTTCCACAAAGCTGACCCCAAGACACTTCAAGGTACACCAATGGAATGCCTAAGAAGACCAATGCTATGAAGTAGGGGATGAGAAATGCACCGCCTCCGTGTTCATAACAAAGATATGGAAAACGGAAGATGTTGCCTAAACCGATTGAATAACCAATTGCTGAAAGCACAAATTCCAACTGCGAGCCCCATTGTGGTCTTGCTGGTTCAACTACTTCTTCAGCAGTAATTCCACCATCATTTGTATCTTTAATTTCTAAAGTGAAGAATTAGACACATATAATGCAAAAAATCTTAGACAATCAAAGTTCTAAAAATCTTAGTACTTGTGTCATTATGAGTTCAGATTGTAGAATTCGCATTTGCTATTGTGAATGCTGTTCTATTATATTTCATATTCTAATTGTTATACAAATAATCTCGAACTTCGAATTAAACCTAAATTGTCTTGCATACTTTTAAAGCACACACTGTTTCGACGACATTTACGAACAATTTTTCACAGTAGACTCCCAATTTTATGAACAGAGACATTTTAACAGACTAGGATTAGGATTTTTGCTACATCCAGTCAAGTGCTCTACTTATACACGCAAACCGTTTTGCTACAGTAAATACTGAAAAATCAAGTCAAGTGTATATAATGGAAATTCTAAGAGCTCTGGCACCTGACACTGATTTTAGGGCTTAAGTCCAAAAATGGCTCAATGAAGACTTTAACGATACTGGGTACTTTCTGCTATCAGATGAAGAAATTGTAAGTTTTGTTGCATTTTCTGAAAAAGCCGAACCAGCACAAGAGAGTAAAGACGACATTATTGAAGAAATTGAAATAAAAAATTCCAAAATATGGCATACAAAAGGGTGTATAGGTAGAGCACTCGACTGGTTGGAGCAGTAACCCGAGGCATCGCTTACAATATCGATACTCTTAAGTCATGAAAAGAATAAGCTGTTACAAAAAGACTGGCATGATATAAACAGACAAAATAACTGAACACTTTTCATAAAGTATTTTTTCAGTCTATGTTCACTTGGTTTTATAAACAATTCAATTTTTTAAGCTTTCGCCCGAAATGTTCATTAAATTGGTAGTCTCTACTGGTAAAGACATTTGGAAATGCTGAGATATTGACGCTCTCGGTGGTGCTAAAAAATATTTTCAACGAAAAACCCGATTTTTCAAAAAGCGTTCGAATTATTCCCCTAACTAATAATCAGATAGAAAGCGGTGCAAAGCCCATGTGAGCAACAACTGATTTAAACTTCGTCGTTGCCTATAGATAGACCATACAAACTCAGTTCAGGAGCGCCGCGTACAAAAATTAGTGTTCGTGTGCAAAAGCATATTGATTCATATAACGTTAAAATCAAAACGCTCTAATTGCCGTTTATTAGCGCTTTTAATAATTTTTGCTGATGAGTATAAAGTAGCCTGATTATACACATGCATTTAGTAATAGATGTCGACTGCATAAACATACACATAATAAGGTTAGTCACATTTTGGTAATATTTGAAAAGTTGCGTTTGAACAACCTGATGTGCAGTTTTACATAAAAATTGCTCGGCAAAAAATTTTTCCAATCGGTTGAATTTTACATCACCCTCAAAAACGATTAAGTTTTTCACTAAAAATAGACATCATTAGCCGAATGTTGTGCCACCAAATATGCAATTAATTTTTGGCGTTCTTTGCATGCAAGGGTAATATCAACAAATTATAATTGATAAAAGCGGTTTTCAGAAATTAAATACGTCTTTGGTAACGTTAAGTAACAGTATCAATAAGTGGTTATGTTTACTCTATCAGAAAATGATCCAAGACGAGAGTATTGGGAACTAAAATCTAAGTTTCAGGTCAGCTTGGAATAGTGAATATCCGGGTCCATACTAAGCTCATATTCTCTCTCTCTCTCTCTCTCTCTCTATATATATATATATATATATATATATATATATATATATACGCTGTTTAACAAAATTGCTCAATTAGAATGATAATAAATGAAATTTATCGTGCACATTGTCATCGCACAGGACAAAAACATCACTTACCAGAAGGCATTTGTTGAGTTATGCGATTGTTCAATAAATGATGGTATTTAATAGCAACCAATTGTTATGTATATATAACTGCTTTACTTTCAATCGAATTTTCATACCAAATTCAACGTATAAGAAAACAAATTGAATTCATAGTCAAGCATTTATCTCATAGTCATGCAATTGGAAGTGTTCATTTAATCGGCAGTTTACTGTAAAAGTCTATTAGGAAATTTGGAAATGTTGAGATATTAACATTCTATAGGTTAAAGTGCAATCATATAATGTTGAAAAATTTTGCCAAAAATATTTTCAACGAAAAACTTGATTTTCAAAAAGCGTTCAAACTTTCCTCATAACTAATATCTAGATAAAAAGGAGGTGTAAAGCCAATGTGGGCAGCAAATGATCTCAAATACGTCGTTGCTTATGCCTGCAGATAGACCATACAAACTCCGTTCCAAAGCATAGTGCACAAAATCAGTTTTCATGTACACACGTCTTAGTAGGTTCGAAGACTGGACTAAAAAATTCCCACGCATGAAAAAGCATATGGTTCATATTACGTTAAAAGCAAAACACTCGAATTGCCGTTTATTAGAGCCTAAAATCATTTTAACATTAATGTAGCGATAATACTACTACAGGGTGTTTCAGTTAGCCTGTATATTTTGAAATTGCCTCTATTTTACGAAAAATGCTTCGATTTAAATAATTTTTCTTTTATTGTGTAGATAACAGAAGGAGAATATATATTTAAAATGAAAAAAAAATTAGAGCTACATAAAATGTTGAAAGTGTCCCCCATTAACTCCAATGCATTTTTCAAAACGTTTCTTGAAGTTTTAGAGCGATTTTGCAATCTGTTCAGCTGTTACACTAGTACAAGCATCCTCAACAACAGCAATCAAGTTAACAAAAATTCGTGGATTGATGTCAAAAGCCGTCTTTCCTAAAGGGTTCAAATCCGGGCTTTGGGATGTCCAAGGAATTGGCCTGTGGCGGCTTATAATGCGATCATCAAATTTTTCTTTCAGCCAATCAATCACTCTGTTAGTGCAATGACAGGTAGCTCTGTCTTGCTGAAACCATAAACGTCTTAGGTCCCGTTGTTCTAGTAAAACTGACCATAATTCATTTTCCAGTATGTGCAGATATGAATCTCGATTCAGACTAACTGGTACGAAGTTTTCATTGACAAAAAAAATGATCCCAAAAGATATTCTTGAAGGACCCCCATTCAGTACATTGCTTTTTTGTCTCCTTGGTATTTACGCACGGAAAGTTCTTTGGGGTTTATCAAAGACCAACATCGTTTCTCTTGCTCGAGTGTAAAAGCCATCACACTTACATACTCTACGAAGACGTTCGTGAAAGAATAAAAGTGGTACATTAAAATGGTGGGTAATCGTAAAAATATACGTGTAAAATCTACATAAAAATACACGTTAAAATCTCCCTCAACTAGCTAACGAGGACATAAAAATATATTGCATAGATAATCTGCCATCGAAATGGTAGCCTCTTAAAATATAGTCTAACTGAAACACCCTGTACATGGTTGCAGGTGTAGAGCAAAAAATAAAAGTTCAAATTACACTACAACATCGCACATTAATAAAAGAAAGTAAATTTTTGCTTACATGTATTCAAATTCAATTGATCTTTGCAAACATGTTGTCATAGTGAGTCCATCAATGACCTGAAAATTCCAAGATATTTTATCAATGATATTTTGTCGATTTAGACTATAAGATCTTGATATAACCCAAAAATTTTAAAAAATTATATTTGACAACAAATGATTCCCTCAATAATTGCACTTTTGATGGGTATCTAAGATTCAACTGATTTGAAAAAAATATTTTGCGCAACCCTAATATATATATATA
>CABFPE010000019.1:1690323-1704226 GCA_900660155.1 Hofstenia miamia | reverse complement strand
TGGTGTAACTCACATTCGCTTAAAGTTTCAAACTGTGATCTCGCATTCCGTCTGGGAGCTAGGGCCAAATTTATGCAGTAATATATATATATATATATATATATATAGATTTAATATATTAATATATATTAATACGGGCGCTAAGTACTATGGGTTTTATACTGAGCGCCCGCGACCACTGATTTTCCCCATACTTAGCGCCCGCAAGCAGTTCGGCCGATTAACGTCAAAAAAATCACAAATTGAGTACGCGTGATAGCTTTAGCGTTCATTTAATAGCCACACACCAAATTTGGGCTCAAGGGAAGCAATTCTCAAAAAATATAAAAAATGAAAAAAATGAAAAATAATGTTAAAAAATTGGTTTTATTGCCATTTCAACAGCTATGAATTCATTTTAGAACTAATTTTTACATTTTCAAAAAATTTGGGCGTTGCTCAATATCTGATATTATTTTCAGGTCGATATTGGCAGTTCTTCCCAGTGAAAATGAGGTCCGCTTCCGGCCATGTCAAAAATTGCGATTTCAGCCGGAATATGTCCGATTTTGGCCAGTTTTTTCACCAGTGCCAGTAAACTAAATACTTAAGCCATTTCCGATGTCAAAATTTGGAAAAAGCATGCGTAGGGTCCAGTCTCGTTTCAAAATAATACCTAGCGCCCCATATACTTAGCGCCCATATATATTTGACAACCTGTACCAAAGCGCCATTTAAACTTAGCGCCCGTATAAATAAATAAATAAATATATATATATAAGTTTGATCTTGAATGACAAAGTAGCATTTACTTTTGTTTTTGCTGAACAATGTTAAAATTACCAAAGAAAATTTTCAATGAATTATGGCTGCATTGAAGTAAAATCCACTTCAAAAAGGCTTAGTGAAATACCACAGGCACAAAATTTTAAAACTGGTTAACAGTAAAAGATTTGAAACTTGATTTCGAAATAAAAATGGCCCAAATAAGCCCCGGATTTTAACTTTTTATACTACAGTATGTGTAAGTGATTAATTTATAGAGGTTTGCGCGAAATTTAAAACAAACTTAATTGCAAAGTATATTTCATACACCAGGGCAAACATATACATGTATACATTGCATAGCGTTTATACAAGTATTGGGATACTGTAAGACATATTCATCACACAATGGTAAACAGAGTGTGAATCGATGTTAACTTATCATTAACCACTTTGCTAAACACGTGATACAAACAAATGAATTCAGTTTATAGTTGCAATAAAAAATGTTTCACGTGACTATTTCTAGCAACGTGTTCATCACAATCGTAGCTAGAATTTAAAATGGGATCTGACCTAAACTCAATGCAACTATGACCCGATTGGTTTATAAACAAATCCAAAGGTAATTTCGCAAATTTTTTAAAATGCAAAAAAAATTTTGAAAAACGGAATACAATGTCTAAGAAAGTCGAAACTTAGCTTCATTGAACAGGATAGACTTAGGACACTATATAACTCATGTAAGGATATGAGACCCCTTGTAGTCACTCCGTTTGTTACTGAATTTAGATCTTTCCACCCTGCCCCACACCGACATTTAACCTGCAAAGCATGCTCCAAATGTGTCTAAACCAGTGGCATTAGAGCAATGTCAGGAGGGAACGCTTATTGAAAAAATTACAATTGCATATAATTTCTTACGATAACTTTCTACCACATATCGTACATTTCTGTTTTGTAAAAATGTGGTAAATTTCGTTGGTGAATATAGTCAATATATTCCCCTTCTGAAATTCGGAAGACGTTGTGTTCATCTATCTCCCCATTTCCGATGACACTGGTCTAAACCAAAAACCAGTTGAATCCAAACAATAAATATCGTAAAGCTTAGATATTGCGCTAAAATCAAATACATTTTGAAAAACATTTTTACACATCAGCTTAACAATTGAAGTTTTGAAAGAAATAAAATGAATCATCTTCAACTCAAATTAAATTTATTTTATAACTATTTTTGTAGTAAAATGCTACAACGTTAGCAGTAATGTAAGCTACTAACCTGCATTGGCATTCATATTTGATAATTAACATTGGCTAAATGTCAATGTTGCGAATCACACTTGAATCATATTCAATTAGCAGTAAGGCATTATTATCAATAAGAAACGCATGTAAGAAAGAATATTTTTGAAAGTTTTTAAAAAATCATTTGCATTATTATGCACTGAACATACCTTGATTGTCACACATTAAATTTCAATCATGCAGAGTTAGAAGCTAAGTTCGAAAAAAACAAATCATGCTAGCTTGCTACAAGCAATTTGCCCTCAGCGATTAGTAATGTAAAGTAAAATGAACAAAAAACTGTCTATAAGTAATTTCAGAAGTATGGAATGAAGAAAAAATTTGAAATTGCTCTTGTCAATTGCTGTGCCAAGGCAGCGCGACGTATCTCCAATTTTTAATATTTGATGTTTTTTAAGCAATGGACTTCCATACCCACTCTACATCTAGTCTCAAAGTCAGGAAGACGAATATGCACTGCAAGTATAATATTTAACTGTGGCAAAGAGAAAATGTAATAACACTCGATTTTTAATTGACTACATTTATCGCTCTAAAAATGATGAAATCCAAAAAATAAGAATAATTTTATCATAAAACTATTTAGCGCGCATCGAATAGTATTTAAACTGTGTTGATAGCATAAAAACTCATGTAGCTATGTAGCTACAGGTTTAAAAGCAAACCTTATGTCGGGCAAAGGACCTAAAACTTTTAAGGGTTTACTCAAAATCATAAAAAATGCAGATACGTAGCTCTGCCTTGGCACGGCAGAATTGTAGCAAAAAATTATTAACAAACAGCATCTGAAGGATTTTATCGAAAAAGACACCAGCCCCCCGAATAGTAAGTAGTTGGAAAATTATTGTCAGTTTATTGCATGAAATATATTCTCTGCAATTATGTGGTAACTATAAGTTAATGCGAATTCTGAATAGCTACGTATTATCCTACTTCCAAACTTTTAGAATGTCATTTTTCCCAACAAAATTAGCATCCAATTCAAGTAATTTTCGGGATAATTTGATGGCAGTCCTTGGACGGAAGTTATATCATTGTTTATTAAAATTTAGCTAAGACGTATTTTTAATCGTTATAATCATAGAAAAACGAATATTAGTTAAGGAGCTCCATAGCATAGAATATAAACTTCAACAATTGAAATGACATCTATTTGGCAGTTTTAGAACAAACGTTAATTGTTCAAAAACACATTACCTTAATATTGTCTTTGTCTTCCACCTAAAATAATTGTTTTCTTTGCAGCGTTTCCATTCAATAAATTTTTAGCGAATGTAAGCTAGTTTATTGCTGAATGCAGTGATTATATACATATTCTTGCAAATTTTATAAGTGTTCAATCGATAACTAAGTACTTTTACAACTAGTTTAACACCAACTAACAAATGTTGACCGAATGACTCCAAACGATGTTACCCTAATCGAGAATTTCATCCACTGCATATCAAATCTGTAACTTTTAACAAGATTATCGAAATGGCAAATAACTTTCTCAATGACAATAGATCCTGAATTTGAAAAATTGCTTACATTAGGCTAATTGCTAACATGTTGCTAAATAATTTATCAATCATGCTTTATAAGAAAAGGCATGAGAAATGTTGTCAAAAGGAGTCGCAATGAGGCAGCAATTACATTCACGTGAGTGATAAAAAACCAAAAATAAGTTATTTACATTATGTAGTTGTTCGCTATATGTACTACCATTGATAAATAAAATAGCGTCGTAATTGTCAAGAAATATTTATTTAAATGGAAACAAATGTTCAGAAATGATAAAAATATAACGAGGAGGAGTGGGAAAGCACACACGCATTCGTGGAAATTGTGGAAAAGCATCAGTAACATGACTTTACGATAAACTAATTTGGTTTTAAATTATCAAGCTATAAAGTAAAATACAGTTACCTTTCATAAATTGAGAATATTAACATGCAAAGACTAAACATGGCGGCAGAAATCAATTGATGTGCACATAACAAAAATGCTATTTAAATTCAACAAACTCGAAAACCATATCATCGGTTGGAAATGGTAAGTACTGGATGAAGAATGGTATGTTTTAAGCAGTGGTGACCATTTAAATGAAAGGTTTTAAACAGTTTTAAACGTCGTTTAAATCAGTCGTTTGTTTAAATGCAGCAGTCAATTAAACGATTTCGTTTAAACTTCGCATATTTGACAGGCTTTATTTAAACGGCGGGTTGAGGGCATCTACAATGTAGTAAAAAAGCAATAAATAGCATATTGACACTTAACCGATTGCTTTCAATCGATTGTTATATAATGAACAATTTGAGAAAAAAGTAAAATCATATTATTGTAAGTTACGTAAATCTGAATAAATCAGATATTATATTGTCAGGACATACATGTATGCTGCAAAACATAGGCGGATACTCCTACTATAATAATTCAAACCAATCTCTGAGATGGTCAGGTTTCGAAGATATATCAAGAGAGCATCAATGTTGGTCTGCAATTTCGTATAAAAAACTGGCCTCAACTGGACAATTTTCTAGGAAAAACGGTTTTTGAACTAATTGCTCAGAATATTGCCTTCCTCATCTAGCTACTATAGGTCATTGCCTAAAGCCTTCAATCTTATCTAGTACACACAGGATTTCAATTAATATCTGAAATAAACTGTTGAAACCTAAGCAGACGATAGATTAATTGATTTTAATGTATCTACATTCTGTATAAGTCATAGTTTGAATGCAGTTTGTTTATTAAAATTAGTTTAAACTATCGTTTAATTAAAATTTCATAGTTTAATTGAATTTAAACAGGCTAAATGTCATTTAAATCGTTAACACTGGTTTCAAGCATATTTAAATCATTGATATGATTCAATTGCATTTTCAATGTATTTCGTGTGAATTTTAGCTATGGAATATTTCGAGAACTGCGTAAACTCAATCTCACAAAAGAAACAATGTGAGACGACATGTAAAGAAATCTAATCGATTGTGTACCACGCAACATTCTCAGGAACGAAAACGTCAGGAATTGAATTATTTTGTGGCTTGTTGAATATATATTTAGAAAAAACATGTAAAACTTTCTAAATAATTTAATGGGCAATTTGATTTTCCAACTGTGGAGCTAGCACAACGTTTATTTCATTAATTCATTGTTAAATAAATTTCGAAAACATTTATTAAGGGAAGATTTACAAAGTAATTAGGAAGAAATTAATTAAGCAATTTGCGCGGAAGCTGAGAATGAAATATCATAGTAGACTGTATTGCGAAAATATCATTGAGAAATGCATTTCAATTGCTAGAGAGTAGTAAATGCATTCCCTGATACTAAAGTCAACAAACTGTTTATAAAGGGAATTTTTTAGTAAAAAGTTGCATGTTTCATCAATATGTGTGAGTGTAGAGCAAAGCAGGGCCACCTAAATTTTTTAGAAGCCCTTGCCCACTTATAAAACTTGGGGAATTCTACAACTACGCCGGAGCGCACCGACAAAATTCTGCTTTCAACGGTTGCTTTAGGTAAGGTTTACTTCAATATTTCTGAAAAGATATTGCAGCTAAAGTATTAAATGGCTAGAAGTTTTCATAAAACAATGTAAACTTTTAAATAATTACGTTATTTTAAAATTCACTTTGAATTATCTACGCTCTTAAGAAAAGTCATGGTTTGGCATGGCACACACCGCAACCACTGACTGGTATCATACAACAATTATTTGTCAAAATTATGTATAACTTTGCTTCAAATTACTGTCATGATAAAAACTCCGGTGAATTAATGCAGTCTAAGAAAGCATTTTGTGACGATATTCATGATTAAAGTGAATCATAATACACTAGGGCTCTGTGGGATTACTTAATTCACTTTCATGGGATTTACTGAATCTCGCCGCACAGAACGATGAACTTGGAAAAAATACTTTAGCAGGACTGAGACTAACATGATGCTAGAAAAATGAAGGAATTGGGATCACTGATTTAAGAATATTGCTAATAATTTTTACCAATTGTGTCAAAATAAAAGTATTATCCAGAGATCAATGGGACTATGGACCACAAATATTTTCGAGGTTAGACCAAACTCAGTGATTTAAAAAATGAAATGAAATAAATCAAGTATTGAGTCTTATAAACAGAAAATAGCTAAACCACAAATATACGTCAATTAGGTGAAATACAAACTTCACCAATTTTGATGAATACCCTGTAAATCATGCATCTACAATAGAACTTCATTTAAATATTTTCAATAATATTTCTTATCAACTTTTCAAGATTTTGATAACAATCAAATAAATAAAATTCTAACGATACACATCATATGCAATAAAGAAATTGTGAGCGGTATTCCAACATGACAGATGATGGAATGTGCAATGTTAGTCCAGTTGCTGTATGATTTGAAATTAATTCGAATTCTCTTCATTAAATTCATTAATGAAGTTACTGTAAATGATCTCAATTTTTTTGAATATAGTTCATAGTTTTGCATGGATAATATCAATCTCCCTAAATCTTCATCAAAAACAAAATATTCAGTTTTAAGTTGCTCGATTTTACACATTCTAAAAAAAGGTAATCATAGGTAATGAAATGAGTTTGTTGAAAAAACATTTATCCTTCAAACATAGCAATGCGATACTGTGGATATGAAAAATATCAAGTATACTGAGAAATCGTAAAAAATATTACCACTATAGTATATGGAAGATAAATAACAATGTTATTAATACCTAAACATAATTACAAAAATGTATTATTTAAGAATCTTCCATTTTACTTTTGAATGTATATATATATATATATTCTAGCATCATCAGAGTGTGAACAATAATACGAGTAAGTATAAAGCAAGTACTAAGTGATAGCATAGTAACTACTATTAAGTAGGCAAGACATCTCGTAGCTACACAGTACGACGGGTGTGTTAGAGTAATAGGCAACCCCGATGCCAGCAAAGGATGGTAGATTACCATACAGACGTGCATATTGCTATTACATATAGACTGCCGCTCAAAGGAGGCATACGAGTTTAAATGGCAATAACTGCCGAAGCGAAACATACTAGTAGCCATCAACAGTATATACTTGGCATCTCTGCATCAACTAAACCCCAGAGATGAACGGGTCTACGCGATGTCCCAGAACAGCTGAATTGCACACCGCGCAGCCCCCCTCATCTCCGTCTGAAGTTTAGCTGCTCCGGATCATCCAATTAATCTGTGTAATAGCAATAAATTAGACTGAGCTGCACGAACTAAAACTTTTAATGATCAAGCGCACACAAAGCTGCCCTATTTACACAAATAGAAAATAAATGTAAATTACACATAGCAGCACCTGCGAACGGCAGAACTTAAAAATGTTTATACGTGACGTCAGCAGCATGATATTAACGTTCGTGAAATGTTTGTATGAAATGGGAGCATTGGGGTCTCGATGCCACAATATATATACGATTTTAGGACTGGCAATGTATGCTGGCCACATTTCTCAATGAGCCGA
Organism: Hofstenia miamia; assembly: GCA_900660155.1. Lineage (NCBI taxonomy): Eukaryota > Metazoa > Xenacoelomorpha > Acoela > Hofsteniidae > Hofstenia > Hofstenia miamia. Next base: position 1,696,682 of record CABFPE010000019.1, on the reverse strand, counting down.
GCCAAACTTGAGCAGTGCATTAGATATACAACGATCCCAAAACGAGCCTTCTTAAGGAAAGCAAAATTACAGATCTACCTGTTAATCTGATTATGCAGATTTTTCTTATTCTTTCAATCAATCCGTCTTACTTATAGTCCTATAGTTGGCTGAAAAAAAAATGAGACTGAACACCTATTTTTTCACGCTTTGTGGAAACGTATTGAGACGTTTTAGAGGAAAACTATAAAAATAAAAGACAACGAGAATTTTGTGAACTTTAAAATGGTCAAACAAAAAAGTTAATTAATTAAACTGGTACTTCGTAATCATTTGAAAAGACTTACCAAACAAATTGTTTTGCTTTGCAAAGTTTCTACTTGATTTCTTCGGAATGGAAACGTTGGAACAGCTTGAAAACGCCTTTGCGACATCGCAAATTTCTCGATCAACTTATTTTCGAAAGCTGAAAAAAATTCGACAAGGAGAATCTCTCAAAAGAAGAAAAGGAAGTGGACGCCCTGAAAAAATTATTGGAAAATTCATTCAGAAAACAGTCGCAATTGCTCTCAAAAATCCCTATATTTCTGTGAAAAAAATTGCAAACCGACTTCAAACTGAAGCCGACATCTCTGTGCATGAAACCACAGTTCAGAGAACACTGAAAAAAATGGAGTTACAAAAATTGGCAGAAAAAATCGACTTCTGATTACAAAAGAACATCAAGAAAAAAGATTAAATTTCGTGAAAGATTGGAAAGACTACACTTTTGAAGATGTTTGGATAACTGATGAGTGCGTATTTCAACTACACAGAAACAAAGTACAAGTGTGGTCGTCAAAGAAATGTCCAAGACCAACAAAAGCGGTTCCAAAGTTCGACCAAAAAATTATGGTTTGGGGAGCACTTTCCTATCGTGGGTTTTATTTGAAAATTTTAGACGGAAAAGCCACAATCGACAGTCAAAGATATTGCCAAATTATAGCTGAATTTATGCCTTATGCTGATGCTTTATATGATGATGGATGGATACTCCAACAGGACGGAGCAACCCCGCACACGTCAGCAAAGACAAAAAATTGGTTTTCTGAAAATAATATCCAGTTTTTGCAATGGCCACCAAGTTCTGCTGATCTTTCTCCAATCGAAAACGTGTGGCAGATATTGAAAAATGACGTTGAGAAGAAAAATCCGAAAAATATATCCGATTTAAAAGAAAAAATCCAAGAAAGTCAACACATTTTGACATCTGAAATGAAGTCCAATTTAATGAAATCAGTTTCAGTTCGTTTGAATGAAGTTATTTCTACAGGAGGAAAACAAATTAGACTTTGATGCTTTTTACTTATAGTCCTTTAATGTATCTTTAAAATTTTACCTTTCTTGAGTTGTTAAGTTCAGTAGTTTAAAAGTAATATGCCTTTTTTTCTAGTCTCATTTTTTTTGCAGCCAACTATATTTCAAAATGCTTATTAAATAATAGGAACAGCTATGTAAAAAATTCTGAGAACCCAATATTTTAAGAGAATATCCAGCTGAAACGATGTCATTGAAGGATTCAAAGGGACGAGCCAAGCTTAAAAATGGCTCATTGACAAGCCTGATGCTGGTACCTTTGATCCTGGAAATGATACCCGTGAAATAGTCGCCTATATCAAGTCACGATTAGAAAATACCGGTTTCAATGCTATAATCGGAATTATATGTCAACTTATGAAAATGACAAGTAACATCGGTTGCAGTTGAGAGATGTTTTGCTATGTTGAGAATTTATGTGTTATTATTTAGTGACTCAGTTACTTTAAAAAATTTACTTATTATGTTAGAGTTTTTGTATTTGTTTTATATCTTGTTCTCAGTAATAGAAAAACGGATGGTCAAATTTCAGGGCATGTTTAACTAAATTACTTCACATTTTGTCATAAAAATAAGTTCTTATTTCTGGTTGCCCTAGTAATAATTGAACAATTTATTATCCGGCAGTGAAATTATTCGGTATCCTCTATATTCAATTCACTATCCGGATCACATCACTAATATATATATATATATATATATATATATATATGCAAAAGATTTATGGCTGAGATGATTTGATGCATGGCAAATAAAGTAAACATTGTATTAGTTTATAGTTTGTTTTGTTTCTTAGTTTCATTTTTTAATAAAGTCATAGTTTGATATTTATTATAAATTGAATGACTTATGTTTTAATTTGAATGCAGTAATTTTTAATTTGAGGGCGTTAGTTTTTAAATTGAACGAAAAAGGTGTAGATGTACCACAAACCGTTATAACTGATATTTCTTAGTTCCGTCACCAATGATAAGAATGCCCAAATCCACAATGAACTATATCTTGCCCACTACAAATAATTTTTTATAAATATAATCTGTCAATGATGTTCGTTTTAACTCGATGTGTTCCTTAAAAATCTTATGCTCTAAGAATTTTTTAAGTGGCTCTTTTTGTCATTTAATAAGCATTTAAAAATAAGGCCACGAAACGTATATTACATGTATTTAGTGAGTTGAACGTATAAATCAGGGCTCGTTAGATTTTATCGCGATTAATGGTATAAAAAAATTTTGACGATAGATTAATCGTAATCGCTGCTGCCAGGAGATTAATAATCGCGATTAATAGTCGATTAATCTACTTCTGATTAAAAATATTCAAAATACAATATATCCATTGAAAGATATTCAAAATAGAAAATTTCAACTATTATTGTTATTTGAGATTATTTCCTGAAGTCATTTTACTCCACATGTGCTTGTTAGGGTAAAGAAATATTTGGATCTCTAAGTTGAGGGGTAATAAATAATTTTGGCAATCAGATAGAGCATAACCAGCTTTACTGAACAGTCTCTCAACCTAATTAGAAGTTTGCGTGATAAAATCGAGGATCCTTATACATAGAATTAGACGACATCCGACGCTTCCTAAGTATGTTAGATGCCTAATCATCACGCTCTTCTTCTATATCCGGTGTTAAGGTTTTTTTGTAAAACATATGACACAAGAATAGTGGCAATAGATAAGATCAAACCGAAAATGACAACATGTAACTGAATGCATAAGCATCAACTTAATTAGAATAATCTAGATTAATCGAGGATGCTGTTTACGATTAATCTAATCTACCTGACCAGCACGATAGATTAATACATCGGATTAATCTCAACTAATCGCGTTGACGATAAATCATGTTGGATCCCTGGCATAAATGTGGATAAAACATCACAAATTGTAAAAAATTCTAGGACATTTAGGATTAACATCTATTCCATTCAGAGGCGTATTCTCTTTGTGTGCGAGGTGTGCGCCGCACACCTAACCAGCATTTTTATGATTTTACCAACATTTTTTCCTATCGCTTATTTGGGAACAGAGTAAATTTAATACCGCATCAAACTGATTTTTACACTATTTTTATAAATAGTAATTTGTGATTACATATAACGCATTGTTTTCAGTACTTTCTTATAAAACCTGTGTCTAAATTACAATTTTGGTAAAATTAAAGCATTTCGATTTTTTTATCCATAATCTATAAATTGGTTTAATTTGCTAGTTTACATGTATTATCTTGTTTAGCAATCATATCACTGATAAATTAAAATGTTCTAGTTATTTATGTCGTCAATGTCGCAAAAGGCTAGGTATTGCGACATAATGTCTTTAAAGGTGTTAAAAGTTTAGGATGTGCGTTCATATTAACGCACACTACGAAATTAAGCGTAATCGTTGAAATTGCATCCTACATTTGTCGCCGAACGTTATTGATTGGTTCACGAAATGGAAATGGATCATTTCGAGGCGTGCGCTAATGATCACCGCACCTCGAATGAGAAATCAAACGTCTCTCTACTCTTAGTTAATTCCCGCCAAGCAAACATCAATAAAAATAGAGAAACTTTTTCAAGTTCTACATGTACATACGTTGGCTGTGGTGTTAAGCTAATACAAATGTTGGGAGTGGCCTTTATTCTAATTAATTTTATTAGACTATTTTAGTGGCTGAAGCAGACCCTAGTAAATCACTTTGGAAAATTTGGCAATTTAGTGCCAAATATTTGGCAAATAATTGCCAAATTTTCCAAAAATTATGCAAACTTTCCAATTATTTGGCAAACTTTCCAAATTTTGTGCTAAGTGAATTTTTAGAGTATTTCAAATATATTAATCAATTACACTCATACATTTATGCACAGCATTAAAATTTCATCGATTAGTTATTTATAACACCAGTTGTTAAACTGCCTACACAGTATACATTTGAGCGTATACAGAAATGTAGTGACCCAAGACCAACAAGTCATGGTCTAAACTACAGCAATCAACTGCCAACCAATTGCATTTATGCATTGGCATGTCAGTCAACATTATAATTTCAAACTAAATCAACATTGATTATATACCAAATAAGCTTGTTTATATTTCATAACAATTCACTCAAAATGATGGCAATTATGAATTATAATTCAAACATCTATAAGCATGGTAGATTTAAAAATTATTTTTGGTATGAACATAAAAAATTAAATGAACACAGGTGATAACGTTAGTCCATAACTAGTACTAATTGCGTACTTAAATGTTGCATAAATTATTCTTAGATATATAAATATTTTAATTGTTTATAATAGTAGTCAATAAAAAGTTGAAATTTTCGTTATATTGGTTTCAAAAATGTTTGAAATAGTTTACTATATATTACGCACACTTTTATTTATTCAAATAAGCTGTAAATTAATGAATGTACAAATTGTACAAATTTGGAAAATTTGGCAATTATTTGGCAAATATTTGACAAATATTTGCAATATTTACATGTACATACATTAGGCATTTTTATCCAATTATTTGGCAAATATTTGACAAATTTTCCAAACGTATTTACCAGGCAAGCATTTGCCATGTGCACAACACGCAGCCCTGGTTGAACGTGTTTATGAGCCTGCAAAGGGGGCTCATCAATGTTAGGCAAAAGCTGTGGAATATGAGCATTAGCTTACTAATGTTTACGGCCAACAAGAAACAGGTTTCTTAGTACGCCTTAATAATGACTGGGTACGGTACGGTTAGGTGGGTCGCAGAAATGGAAACGGATACGGATCGGATCTTCATTTTGAGAAACTTCGGATCCAAAAATTTTTAAAACTTGTGTATTTGTATATTTTATAAATTACGAAATTTTTACATTTAATCCTAATTTAATAATCTCAATCTAAGTGAAATTTTGTAATTGAATTTTATTGTTCATACACATAGGTTCCGTGTTATTCTTTCCAACAACTTATAAAATTGGTGACCAATACTTCAAATCTGAAAATGCGATTCATGTTAGCCATCACGTAATTTTAAAATAGTAAAGCAACCAAAAACACTTGTTTGTACAAACTTGCAATTGGAAGAGCAGAATTCTGAAAAGGATTCTCTCTAATATGTATGTCAAAGTGCACAGAACACAGAGAAGCAAGTGGACGAATGCCTTAGCTTTTGCAAACCCTGCAAAATGTAAAAATACTAATATAATTTGGGATGCTCTTCAATCAAAAAATCTCATTTAAATATGCACTCTAAGCAACTTGCAATGCCAAGATCAACTTAGTACTCAGAAGGTTTGTCATTATTATAATCACTAATACAAAAATGTTTATGGAACCATATTGTCGGCATACTATTAATAGGGTGTGTATTTAATGTTGCTGCTATATAATTCAAAATTTTTTATCAAATTTCAGTAAAATTTAAAATTAATATTGAAATCTCAAATTTTGTTTGAAAAATTCATTTTTCTATCACGGATTTTAATACACTGTACAAAAATTTTTTTAATTTCTTACAATATAAATTTTGGGGTTGCTCTTTAATTTGCCATTATTTGTGCTATTCTTGTTTTCATCGCCTTAGCTGCAATTTTGAAGTAAATTTATCTTGTTTGAAACAACTTCAATTCATAATGACATTGCAAAGTGACATAAAAGATTAATACGGGAGGTAATACTATAAGAAAATCTATAAATATAGTATGATTATAGTTGATGACAATCATTAGGAATTAGATTATTACAAAGCTTACAAATAAGTTGATTTTCATATATTATTCCGTAAGTATATGTGTATTTTTTATCTCAAGATAGTGTTGAAGCACTTAATATTTTCTATTCGCATTAAGAAACATAAATATTTTTTAAGTTTATGTTTGTTTATTGTTAGAATACTTATTTAAATTCGGATCCATTTTTTTAAAAGTTCGGATCCGGATCGGATCTTAAACTGTTGAATCCGATTCCATCTCTGGTGGGTCATCTATTTCTGCTTTCATTCCAAATATAGAAGTTCGAAAATAATAGCAAATGAGTATTGGTCTT
>CABFPE010000019.1:1675093-1690318 GCA_900660155.1 Hofstenia miamia | reverse complement strand
GAAGGTTTGTCATTATTATAATCACTAATACAAAAATGGTTATAGAACCATATTGTCGGCATACTATTAATAGGGTGTGTATTTAATGTTGCTGCTATATAATTCAAATTTTTTTATCAAATTTAAAATTAATATTGAAATCTCAAATTTTGTTTGAACAATTCATTTTTCTATCATGGATTTTAATACACTGTACAAAATTTTTTTTAATTTCTTGCAATATATATTTTGGGGTTGTTCTTAAATTTGCCATTATTTGTGCTATTCTTGTTTTCATCGCCTTAGCTGCAATTTTGAAGTAAATTTATCTTGTTTGAAACAATTTCAATTCATAATGACATTGCAAAGTGACATAAAAGATTAATACGGGAGGTAATACTATAAGAAAATCTATAAATATAGTATGATTATAGTTGATGACAATCATTAGGAATTAGATTATTACAAAGCTTACAAATAAGTTGATTTTCATATATTATTCCGTAAGTATATGTGTATTTTTTATCTCAAGATAGTGTTGAAGCACTTAATATTTTCTATTCGCATTAAGAAACATAAATATTTTTTAAGTTTATGTTTGTTTATTGTTAGAATACTTATTTAAATTCGGATCCATTTTTTTAAAAGTTCGGATCCGGATCGGATCTTAAACTGTTGAATCCGATTCCATCTCTGGTGGGTCATCTATTTCTGCTTTCATTCCAAATATAGAAGTTCGAAAATAATAGCAAATGAGTATTGGTCTTGGTTGAAATTTAAAAGTTGGTCTGACCACGCACTGGTCCTGTCTAATATTTCGTGATCTTATTAAAATATTAAATTATGCATTTAATCATGTAATGGATGGCTTCAAGTTCAAGCAATTACTGCACTGATCTCCATTGTAAATTTTGAAACGTTCAGCTCAGTATTGACGCATTTTTATTTAATACAATGACGAAACCAAACCGAACCACTAGCAACTCTGCGCCGCACACTAGGCAAAGTGGCCCCCGCTCCGCCACTGATTCCATTGCAATAGTGTAAAATGACAAATTTAAAATAAGAAAAATTTTGATAAGGCGGGATAAGCACAGTATGAATAAATCTAGTGTAAATTCACAATAATGTTTATACAGACATTAGTCAATTAATTGTTGTTTAACGTGGGAAATGAATTCACGTAGTTGAAGTGTGACGTAAATGATTTCTGTCTGATTGACACAGACTTGATTATTAAATAGTCTGTTAAATATATAATATAAGCGTCATTATTGTCAATCATAATGCTCGCACATTAAGTGTACAACTTAGATTTGCTTCACTGCAGAACCGCACAAACGGCTATGCCTATACTAGTAACCAACATCGATAAATCGGTTCATTATTAAACTTTCGCGAAGATTATAAGCTTGATTAAAAAACAATTGATGCCTTAACTTTAAATAGTTGCGCTAAATGTTGCCCAAAACAATTGATTTTGATAATGAATTCAACAAAACTGTGAAATAAAATCTCTTATGAGGAAAAAATAATGGTTTATAGCAGTATTCACCGTAGCAAAACAAAGCTGCATACTATTCCCGGAATGTAATTTTGGTACTAAATCGAGGTGACTTAAAACGGTGAAATCCCGAAAATATTTACAATCTTAAAACTAATTTATTCCTCTACTAATTTAACTAAATTCTCAAAGCATATTGCTTTACAAAGGAATACTACTTCAGTAATTCTAGCATATTTTGCCTTGTAGCCAATATTCAAGTATACCATGCAACTTACGACAATGACTAGTGTTGCATAGAATGAAAAGAAAAACGTATCAAAGAAAATCACATGGCAATGTCATACCTTCTGTATATTCATTCTCAAATTCAGACAATAAGCAACTTACCATTTAAAATTCTCTATGAACCTGAAAATAGAACATTGTAAAACAAGGAAAAGCTAGAGGCAAAAAATATACGACGAAAAAATATTCGAATATACTCTAATGATAATTTCTTTGATGTTGTGATGCATAATTAGCCCAACATGGTGAAACTACTTTCAGTTTGGTAGTAAATGCCTTTGATTGACCATGTATATATATATATATATATATATATATATATATATATATATATATATATATATATATTGCCAAGGTATGGACTTTCCTTGTTGTTTAATTTCATAGCTGTCAAAACAGTGCATGGCTTCATTCAAAAACTGCAGATATGCGGCTAAGTTCACTGTTACTCCTGAGCTAAAATCCTAAAATGAAACATGCCGCTAAAGGTAACAGCCACCATAAATTGGAACTTTTTGGAAGACTGCGTTCTTTTTGCAATATTTTGTCTTTTGACATCTCCTTGAGGAGATACCCAGCATCTTCTTGTGGCGGTGTTTTCCACTAGTTCTCATAAAACCACTTCTCGTTAGTGACTACCGGGTAACGTGAAGCGTTCCAGCTTTATGAGCAGTCAGTATCTTTTTACAACATTGAACTTTTGCATCTTTTTGAACATCAGTCAATTCATGGGGAAGCAATTTCAGTGATCTGCTCTTCAAATTAAAATCTTCCTTTAAAATTCTCCACATCGTATCTTTTCTAATACCTTATTTTCTTGACAGTTCATATCTAAATATCAATGATACTATGCACGCAATAAAAACGGTCGTTTTTTTGCGAAAAACTATAATTTGAAAGCTTTAGACTAATATTAAAAGGGAACAAACGTATAAATTCGTAAATCATTTTGCAATCCAACCATATTCAATCGAATTTCTGTATTAAAACTTTGGAAAAACAAATTTCCAGAAATTTACAGAGTCAATAAACAAGAATTCAGCATTATTTAAATCATTTAACAAAACAGTAGAATTAGAATATTAACAAATGGAGTCCTAGTTCTGCGAGGCAACCATTAAATTTTAATGTTGATGTGCAATGCAATATTTGACGTGAATAATGCAAACGAGCGAAATCTACCGCTTGTTCTATACAATTGATAAATTACGAATGTCAAATGAAAATGAATTGCTCAGTAGGGTGTAGCTTAACACAGACAAATACACAAATGCTAGAAGTCTATCACATTTACCTGCACCATATTGTTTCTGCGTTTGAAAAGTTAAATAACTTTATTTATAATGGAATGCCAACAGTAAGAAAAATGCACATAGAAAGAAATAAAATCGATATAATATTGAACTTTACTGGTGTACATTAAATGAAACACTTATAACAGACTGTGGCATTACGCACAGACTTATGTGTCATCGAATGCACTTATGTGGGAGCACAAACAATGGGGCGATATGGCGTGATTTGGTTACTAATAACGATAAAATGTCAACCGGAAAATAATGAACAAACATTTGTTGAAGATATTTCGTTTTACACTATTCTGGTTAACACATTTGGAATTTGAAATGATATGGTTTGTAAATAGCGTTATTGTAGTCACGAATGGTAACTAAATTTCACGGTCCATGTCCTAAGCCAAAAGCCTTTGAATAATACAGTATTCATGGGTAACTTACAATTGCGATTAAAAATGTAGATATACAGAGATTTTAAAAAAGTTAGTAAGCTGATAAGTGGTTGTAAAAAACAACTATCCACTTTAAATTCGCCCTATTAAAATAATTGTTGCAACGAGTGTATTATATTATACGAATGGTGAGACCTGTTGTTAAAACCTGACTCATTGCCATCAATTAAGTTTTCATATCATTTTGAGTACTGCAAACCTAGTTAACGAAAAATTATCACAACACCCTATATAAAATTGTCAATGCACGATTTATGACGAAACATATAAATGAGATAAATGTCTAAAAAAGTTTCCATATAAATGTGATTACAAATAAATGAAAACAATCACTTCAAAAGGGTATACTTATAAAATTAATGATGACATTTTTACCTTTCCAAAATGAATAGATTCTAAATTAATTGAATTTAAGACTTCTTTTCACACTATGAAAAGTAAAAATAATTATATACATTGAATTGATAAATAAATTAGTAAAATAATTATATGTTGTTAATAATGAAAGAACTACACAATTAAAAGAAGGTATTAACGAAAAACTATTTGCAATAAGAATTATACAGATCTTCCAAAGATGACTCGCATGTGTACCAATGAAATATAATATCACAGGTTTGGATAGTAATTCATAAAAATATACAAGTAAAATTTGGATGAAAGTGAAAACTCAATCAAATATTTTATCAAAGTGATGACGTACATGACAAAGTACAGTCATTGTTAGCAAAATTTTGAGCAGTATGTTTTGCAAAAATCAGGTCTTGTAAATATTTATGAGGTTAAATTAAATATAAGCCGGTATATTAGCATAAACATATGGCTTAAAAGTACACTGCTGCCAGGCTCTAGGCCTATGTCAGTAAGAAGCTTTCGCATTGTCATTGTAAACCGGAATCCGTATACATGTAAACAGTGCTCCGCAAAACGAAATTCATTTTAATATTATAGTAGTCGCTCAATTATCCGAACGCTCGATTATTGGAGACATTTCCAGGGACTTAATGGCTGGGTTCCAGCAGTGAAGATGAAAACTTTAGACAAACTGAAATCACTTTCTCTAATTAAAATAATTTATTTGATTACATGTACCTCCATTCGATTACGAACCTTTTTTACTTCTGTTCAAATATAATATTTCATTCGATTATCAGAACAAATCTACTATCTTCTGTAACAGAAACAATGCTTTTATATGCATATCCTGAGTTCTTGGAACGCATGCGCACTAAATTTGAGACGATGTTATCAAGATGAGAAATTATGATCCATCATGATAACACAAGACAGCATGTTTCACGAACACATTTCTTCATTGAAGCATCCCAGATACAAATCTCATTGAGGCTTATATTCAAAAACTATGAAACTTTCAGGCGCGGTCACAAAATTTTTGCGATTCACAAGAAGCATTTGAAAACTGTTCAGGCAAAGAGTGATTATATATTAGTGACAGTCATTTTGCACATACAGACAGGGTTTTAAATTGTTTTCTATGGCATGTAAATTTAAAGATTGGAAATGTATTTTGAAATTATGAAATGCGAGCCTTTATGCTTCAAATAAGAATTTAATTGACTGTGTACATATTTCTAAAAAAGAATTAGTCATAGACGTAAAAATCTACTGCAATAGAATTGACTAAAAAATTATGATAAATGTGTTAGGATTTTTGTTTTAAAAAATACATAAATAAATGAATGAATTGTTTCAATTTTGCGAATAAGTATATGGGAAAATCACTTTAATAGCATTTAGATATACCAGACAATTAATACGTGTCGCTATAACATGTTATCAATCATAGCATTAAAATTTCTAATGTAAACACGTGGGCACCAAAACTGGTTTCTTCTTTGTAGAAATTTCTTATAGTATGTGTTACAATTGCCATACAAATTACGCTTAAATGATAGAACAATTTAATTCGTTTGAAAAACCAAGTTGAATAACAATTCTTACAAAATTTCATTGATACAAATCTGAATTAAATAATAATCAAAAGGCAAAAATAATATTGTTTGTAATCTTAAATAATTATATTGATAAGGAAATTCTTACCATATTCTTTGTTTTCAACTTTGGAAAATTCAATGAAACCCATGACTAAAATGATAAAATAGTTATAACATTTATCAGACAATAAGAACAAATTTAATAATGTAAAGCAAAGATGCAATTGTAAAAATTTGTTTTAAATTGGTTAGAAAAATGTAAAAAAATAAACAAAATATATATCCACAATAAATAAATATATATGTAGATTTAGGTATTAGTAGCCTGATGGGAAAAATGCGAGCAATTTTCGCAGTGCATTGACATGCCGCAGCCGTCCTTTGGACATACACAGTATAGTGGAGTGGATGGTCAGTCCCAGAAATATCTTTTAGTAGCAATAGCAAGAATGCATTGGAAGAATGTGAGACATTGCTTACATTTATGATTTTTGTAGTATAGCAAAAAGAATGAGTAAAGAAACTAAATACCCCAAGCATGCTATTGTTTTAATTTTGAAACATTCAGATCCCTATGCTAAAAATTTTTTGCATTGTCGGTAGAAACTCCTAGTTATTTAATTACATCGAGAAGTCCACATACGAAAACTTTTCAGAACGGCATTGTGCAGGATCCGTATATAGAAATTCGGACTTTGGATCAGGCCCCGATAATTGCGACATGAGTATCAATTTTTGTCAGATATTAATAATTAAACGATATACGTATAAAGTATACTATCAGAACCTCATGAATCTAAAAACTATTTGCTGATATATATCTTTTTTACAGAGATATGAGTGTAGGCCGTATTTGTTAATTAGTGCTATCAAAACACAAAAGTTTCCTAAAATTTTCCCGATTCAGCTTCGAATCAAAAAAATTTATCTGCCTTTTTTGATTATATGAAACATTAAACTGGCATATCTGAGAATTTCATAAATAAATTGGTTTTGAGCAAAGCAATAGAAACTTTTATAAACATCCATAACAAAACGGGGATGTAGTGATGAGAAAACAGTTTCTACTAATTTATATATATATATATATATATATATACAAAGAAATATTTGAGCTTCATATGGAAAACGAATAAGCAACAAAACATAAATTTCATAACGTGTTTCGCAACTTAAAGTTGCTTCATCAGGTTAAAGTTAAATGCGGTAATATATTTTACAAAATTATCTAGCTAAAATATTAATTTGAGAGTTCAGTAAAGTTTGATTTCTATTTAGATATTCCTTAATTACTATTGACTCGGCTATACTTGAATTTTGATGTTGAACTGTTATTCTAAAATTCCTTTCTTTTGCTTTATGTTGATGTTGATATACCTCCGAACTTAATAAATCAATTGCATTTGTTTATCAAAAATATATACCAGATCAAGGATTTCAATGTTTCTGAAGCGACTAAAAACAATGTCAAAATCTGTGGCACCCACAAAGAATTTTCAATTAGAATGGAATCACTCTCATCCATGACTGATATTTTGCTTTTACAAAATTAAAAAGTATACCTAAGCCTTTTAAACACACTAAAAATATTCACATGACTAAAGCAGGGAAACGTGAAGATGACAATACATTTTATCTTTGTCACGTTCGCAACGAAATTATTTACGTGGCACTTGGTTGATAGCTTAATTTCTGAATATACTTATGTATTCCAGAGAAATTGAGTGATTCTAAAAAATTTGAAATAATTATGAATTTCATTTACGGTTTGTTTTAGAGGAAGCATTATGAAAGCTCGTAGCATCCGCAAAAAAGCGATAGAGCAAAATTTATGACAATAGCAAAAACTGACAAAAGTCTCCATAAACAGTGTATTACAGTAAATCCTCGTGTACAATCCGCACCTGTGAACCTAAAATTTTGGAATGCGGCTTTTATACACACAGGCTAAAAATTATATCTGCATTTGTTTGACTTAAAGTAAACCTTAGAATGCTACAAAGCTAAAAATCAAATATTCAACAATAAGACAATAGGAAATATACAGCAAATATGACTAGGTAAAATGAATGGAAAAACGTATTTGGGAAATATAAAATTAGTGTGGCATAGTGGATACGGCTTATACACGCTATATACTTGTAACTCAAAAACCAATATTCAAAATGTGGGGGTTCAGCTTATACACGAGGATTTACGCGTAGCTTTTATATCTAGAAAATAGTCATATTTAACAATAGTAAAAAACAGTGATCAGAGACTGCAAAATTCTCCACCAAGTATGAGCATAGTTAGGATTTGGCTCCACCCAAACGGCAATGTGAAAATATAGAGGCATCTAAGTTGCACCAGATTTTTCCCAAAAACATTCCCCCAGTATTAGTAAAAAACTTCAAAAACAGTATATTGAAAGAAATGGTATTCAAGACACAAGCAAAAAATTAAACATATATCTGAATATGTACAAAAAAAATGTAACTAGTATTTTCCAAACATAATTGTATGTATTTGAGGGGGAATAAATTGGAAAATTCCCCTCATCAATTTTCATTAGTTGATAATAGTGTATTGCGCATTTTGTAAGGTGTATTTGCATTTGCAAACTAATTTACTTGACATTTAATTAATTTTTTTCTGTTTTGTTTCACAAATATTTTTTCATTAATTAAATTTCATGCTTGTCCGGTAAAATATGCATAAATTCAAGTATACAGCGCCGTCGAGCAAGTTTGCACCAAGCCAAAAGCACATCATCATGCCAAACGTAATATGAAATCGATAAACACGAGAAGGACGTGTTAGTATGTACAAAAACCTATATACTAATCACCATTTATGAGACCTTTATAAACTTATATTGTACCAGTGCTTTGGAGCACAAAGCATGAATATAGCAACACTTTTGTAGGAAACTTGGTGTGTTCAACTGAAACTTAAACTAAGCGTACTGAAATGAAATTGATCAAAGCTGAAATGCCATTCAATACGAAATGTAAAACTGAAACGGAGACAAAGTTTTTCAGTTAATTTCATGTACTTTTGTGGCAGACAAAATGTAGTGTAGGGCGCTCTCGCTTGGATATTTTGTCTCATAACTTCTAGGACATTTTTGTGTATTTCCAAAATTTAAAAATTCATAGATCTTTTTAGAACATTACAACAAGAAATTATGCAGATTCTGTTAAATTAAGCAATTTATCAAATTTTGAATAAATGAAATACCTTTCATATACGAGTTTTAATTTATATTTATTAATAATTTTAATATCTCAGGATGAAAATAATTTAAAAAAATTTCTTGCACTCATCAAAACTCTATTACGAGTGAGCGTGTTCAACTCTTCTAAGCTCAAATATGATTTTCAGAAAAATAAGATTCTTGATTCACAGGATCAAATTACATCCAATTTCAACAGTAGCATCCTTAATTGTTGTGTAGTTGACATCACCAGCTGGTACAAGTGGAGCCTGAATTTATAAAACAATCCTAAATTTCTAACAAGGTAAATCTCTATTAGTGAACGGGCACAGCTTATACCAAATTAATTGTATGATACAGGTAACACTAATTGGGACAATTCAGTGATCTTCTGAGTTTATGAAACAATCTGCCAAATCTAAAATTTGTACTCTCTTTGTATAAATTTTCTGATCATAAAATATAACTGATGTAATAAATTGTTATTGTAATATTGATTTCTATTGAGAATTACTAAGAAAGTTAATGTGAAAGAAATTCCCAAGTAGACATCTTAGGACTGGCTCCTAACTAAAAAATGTAAAATATTCCACTTGGTACAAATTGTTCGACGCACTGTATAATTGTATTTTGAATACAGTGTTCTAAAATTCATGCAGGAATAGGAAGGATATACAGTATATGAATAAATATTCACCCTATTTCTGTAAACACGTAAAAAATCATTGCGAAAAATATATAAACACGTTGTTGAAATCTATTCGACATTAACTTAAAAATTTAACACGAATACTTTGTAAATAATAGCATTGCATAAGTTTCAAACTCTATGTTTATATAAATACTATCAAAACTATAACAATCGAATATTGTCCGCGCTTGTAATTTCCATTGAGCACAACATATTCTTTGAAAAGAGCCCAAGGATTTCTAGCACGAATTTCTACTTTGTTTGCATGCAATTTAAGTTTCAATTTTGCATCAAACCAAATATAAAGAATTTTCGTAGACTAGGAATATTTAAAAATTTGATTTTAGCATTACCTATTTCATCTAATTCTTCTGAAGTTACATTAATAGGTACAATTTTTGTTTTTGCTGCAATGTCTACCATTACAAACGATTTAAAAAGATCATGCACGATTTAAAAAAATTTATTATAAAAAATCAAACAGTTAATTCAATTCTATAATGTGAAAGAATTAAGTACAACCGAAGGAAGCCGCTAAAGCAATCGAAAAACATACCAAAAAACCGACAGCATAAGAANAATTTATATATATATATATATATATATATACAAAGAAATATTTGAGCTTCATATGGAAAACGAATAAGCAACAAAACATAAATTTCATAACGTGTTTCGCAACTTAAAGTTGCTTCATCAGGTTAAAGTTAAATGCGGTAATATATTTTACAAAATTATCTAGCTAAAATATTAATTTGAGAGTTCAGTAAAGTTTGATTTCTATTTAGATATTCCTTAATTACTATTGACTCGGCTATACTTGAATTTTGATGTTGAACTGTTATTCTAAAATTCCTTTCTTTTGCTTTATGTTGATGTTGATATACCTCCGAACTTAATAAATCAATTGCATTTGTTTATCAAAAATATATACCAGATCAAGGATTTCAATGTTTCTGAAGCGACTAAAAACAATGTCAAAATCTGTGGCACCCACAAAGAATTTTCAATTAGAATGGAATCACTCTCATCCATGACTGATATTTTGCTTTTACAAAATTAAAAAGTATACCTAAGCCTTTTAAACACACTAAAAATATTCACATGACTAAAGCAGGGAAACGTGAAGATGACAATACATTTTATCTTTGTCACGTTCGCAACGAAATTATTTACGTGGCACTTGGTTGATAGCTTAATTTCTGAATATACTTATGTATTCCAGAGAAATTGAGTGATTCTAAAAAATTTGAAATAATTATGAATTTCATTTACGGTTTGTTTTAGAGGAAGCATTATGAAAGCTCGTAGCATCCGCAAAAAAGCGATAGAGCAAAATTTATGACAATAGCAAAAACTGACAAAAGTCTCCATAAACAGTGTATTACAGTAAATCCTCGTGTACAATCCGCACCTGTGANACAACCGAAGGAAGCCGCTAAAGCAATCGAAAAACATACCAAAAAACCGACAGCATAAGAAAATCACTAAATATAGTAGGTCATTATTTAAATTAAAGTAAAATAACTGTTATTAAGGAATCTAATAACACTATTCTTAGACTTACCAAGCTAAACTGTAAAATTTATTTTTAATTAAAGTAAAACATATTATTGTGTTTCTATTTCATTGGTTACAAATGTATAATTCAACGAATTACGTTTACGTGTAATTGGAAAGAAACGGTTTTGACAAAAACTATAGGGCGATCTAAAACACAGGCAGGGTACTCGAGTCAAGTTTGCGTTCCTCGATATAGTTCGAGTTTTTAAGTTTCGAATTCGAATATTTTTTTAAAAAAATTCCAAGTTTGATTGAGTTTTTTCTAATTCCAAGTTTTCAAGGAAAAACAATATTTATTTTACTAAATTTAGGGGCTCATAGCTAAAAAACCATTATTTGTGACTTGATAGAATTTATAATATTGTAATTTTTAAAGCATTAGTTTTCAACCAAGTTTGAGTTTTAATGATTTTTCTTCAGAGTTTTTCTGATTGAGTTTTATAAACTCATTCAACTGAAAGTTTTTAACATTCCAAGTACTCCTAGTTATAAAATCACTTATTTGTGTAGAAGCATAGCTAATCTAGAATACATTTGTCAATGAATTGAAAACAAAAATCATTTAGTTCTGTCCAGAAATTTTAATGTACAGCACCAGACTTGATGATGACATAAATGTGATCCAAGTTGGTTTTGGTTAAAATTCAAATTTGAACAAATCATGATTGTGCACTCCAAGCCTAGGCACCCTAATGTAGAGTTGCTTGGGGATTTTGTCAATTTTATTCTTTTATAACTTTACTTTGTATTATTACGTCACTATGACATTAGTAGCTATTTTCGATCTTAGGTTACTATTGCTAATTTGATGTCCCCTCGATGGTGCTTATTGTTGCTCAAATTTAATTTTGCGAGGGAAAGAGAATTTGATCATGTTAAACTATGTTGACATCTAATTATTGTAAACAAAGGCAGGTAATAGTTAAACATTTGTATAAAACCTGAGGAAACTGTAGTGAAAGCTTAATAGATTTTATCAACTCTCAACTGCTGTTTTTACCATTGTATTTTTTATTTATTTATTATCTCTATGAAACTTATTGCTTAAGATCAGCGACAATTTGGGAGTGCTTTTACTAGCACTGGGCAACAAGTTGCTTCTGGGGGTCTGTTGATTACCCAGTCCAAATTGTGGACTCATTAAGTTATGTATATGGTTATGTATAAGGAAATAATAAATCTCTCTTCTGTAATTCAACATGTACATGCACTTATAAAACCTAACACTGTGATGATACCATGCAGTGGGCTAGCACGAATATCTGGCAATTACAGATTATTTAATAGTGAGCTGAGAGATAACAATAAAAATGAGAGTTTGTATTTTCTGAATTGAGATAGAAATTAAGCAAGTGAGACAAATAGGGTAGCACCAGTCAATAGGTTAAGCACTTTACTTCTGGATGTTCCACTTTGGCTGGAAGCCATAGGAATTGGTCATCTTGGTTCTTACCTAAAGTAGTTTTGTTACTTGGATGAATTACCAATGTTACATCTATATGTTATAAATTCTGTGTTATTTCTTTTCATCATGCTGACGTGATAACTATTTAATCTTGTTGTTTTCTTTCAATGGTTTGGTTGTGAGTTGGTTTTCATTTTGGTGCGTATCAGCTGGGATAGTTGTTTCCCCTGATCGCTTTGAGACTTCAGAGAAAGTTACCTATCAATGTCTTCATTAACTTCCTCACCCTTGAAGGATGGCGACAAAGCTTTGGCATTTCTTATTTGGCTGATGTCAACTGTTAAATTTCTTGTTTGTTTTACTTTTTACTAGTGCTTCTTTACGTTGGATTTATTACCAAGTACTGCCATGTTCATTTCTCCCTTTTCTGTCTGTTAATCACTGTTACCCCTTTTATGTGCTTTTCGTTCNTGTGTTAAACTCTCAGAATGCTCCGCCAATTCCCATGCGTACTCGTAGTTATGCTAGTGGTTACGAGCAGCAGTCTACGCCTCATTTCGATGCGCACATCGCTGATATTGAGCATTTGAAGGAAGAGTTGTCACAACAGGTAGCTCTAAGGATGGAGAGTGAACGCCAAGTTGAATCTCTGCAAGCTGAAATTAACACCCAGCACGTGGCGTATCAAAGGATGGAGTGACAGATGTTGGAGTCAACCTTCACTCTAGAATTACAAATCCACGAATTAAAGAGTGCTATTAACAATTCAAATCGTCCAGAGGAGATTTCACCTAACCAGAATAATTGAAATGATGAATATGTTACCCATGTTGTTTTGAATGAAGCCTTAGACAGATTAGCCGAGAGAATCATCAGTAGAGTGGTTCAGTTAGTGATCCTTTGTGTGGAGTGTCTTCTTCTATACCTTGTTCCACTCCTCCCTCACACAGTCAACCTACTTTCACTCAGGCAGCTCTTACACAAGTATCCACTTTAACTACCAGAGCTACTCCTCAAACAGGATATGTCCAGTCGTTACCTAATCTGGTGAGCACCATTGTCATTCCTGCATGCAAGGAGCAACATGTGAGCAATACCAGTCCATTCAATGAAAAAGCTGGTTCTAAATATCAGCCGAGATATTGTGAGTCAATTCTTCCTCTTGAGTCCAATGGACAGGTACAATTATTTAGCAAGCACTCTGTTCTACCTAAATTCACTGGGCAAATTGATGCNCCAAGCACGACCTGTTCTCTTATATCTGCCGAGGTTTTCTTTCATTGATCAGAAATCGGTTGGAAGTCTGTTGTGACCCTGAGGATAACCTCCACGAAATTATTAGGAAGGCCATCAGCATGGTGTACATGCTCCAGAACTCTCAACGCATCAACAGTGATATAAATAGTTTGTCTAATACAAAGAACTTTGAACCAAGGAGAACTGTGGTTACCAAAAAGTCATTTGATTTATCTTTGGTAAGGTGTTACACTTGCGGAGAGAAAGGACATCTAAAATCTCAGTGCAAGGCCAAAGTACAGCTTGTTGCTGACGGTGAAGGCTTTATTGTCAAAGAACCCATTACTGAATCTTTGTGTGTTGACAATCTTGTTGATTTAGAACCTGATCATCCAACCACATCTCAAGATTTAAATTAGCGCCGCCTCCTGTAAAACGTGCACAAGATCATAACGTACTAGTCTAACTCAGTTGATTAGAAAGAACTTAATACCTGTTGAGATGAATGGCAATATCTTTAATGCCACAGTGGATACTGGAGCCACAGCCTCCATAATAAGTGACGAGTGCTGTAAAGAGTTATGCTTAAATCGAGATTCGTTGGATCCCTCTAGTGTGAAGCTGATCGATGCTTCTGGAAACCCTCTTTCTCTGAAAGGAAAGTTAAAGGATGCCTCAATCAAGATCCATGCGGAGCCTTTCAAAGTAGACCTATTGGTGATAGACACATCAAATCATTGTCTCCCATATGATCTCATATTAGGAAATGATTTTTTGGACCGCAACTCTTGTGTTATTGACTTCAAAAATAATACAATTTCTATTAAAGATCAGGAAGCAATGCAATTGGCTACGATCCCTGAGAAAGAAGTTATTTTTGACTTGGACGAACCCATCTTTCTCAAACCCAAGCATTGGACTCGTGTCGCTGTATGTTCTGATGCCAGTATTAATGGTCTCTTTTTCACCAGATTTATGCAAAGTAACAAGAGGGAAGACATATGTCACCGTTCTTAATGGATCGACTTCTTCTGTTAAGATTGGAGTTTCCCAATTACAGTTGGTAGGAGTGCCGGTGAGAGTAGAAAATATCCCAGTCACTTGTTTACCGATATGTACCACCGTGCACGATCTAGAGGATCCTGTAAGTCCAGTAAAAGTACCAACAGTCACCGAAAGTTCTCATCCGCGCCTAAATCAAAGAGAGAGAAAGTCATTGGTCTCTTTACTTTATAGTAAGCACAACGTGTTTAACTATGGTACAATTAGCATTGGCCAAGCATTAGGTGAGGAGCACGTGATTGAATTGAAACATGATCGACCAATTAGGTTACCAGTACGCCGCATGCCAGAAAATTTGAAACCTGAATATGAGAAGATCTTGAGTGACCTGATCGAGAGTGGAATAATACAAGGAAGTAACAGCCCTTATGCTGCTCCCACTGTGTTCATTCACCAAGGAGAGAAGTATCAGCTGTGCATTGATTTTCATAAGCTGAATGATATAATGATTAAGGACGCATATCCCCTGCCAAGGATAGAAGATCTCCTTTACGATGCCAGTAAATATAAATTTTTTTCATGCCTAGACTTATGCAAAGCTTACTGGCAGGTACCCATGCACCCTTCTGACATCTCAAAGACCGCCTTCATTACCC
>CABFPE010000019.1:1655751-1671685 GCA_900660155.1 Hofstenia miamia | reverse complement strand
ACTGAAAAACTGGATGGGCACTTCCTTTCCGTTTCTCATTTGGCCCAATGTTGCTCCAATTGACACCTTGCTTGCATCACAATCTAATATAAATTGTTCGTTTTAGTCAGGTGTATTGAGGGAGGGTAGTTTCACGAGTTCTTCCTTGATGTTATTGAGTTCCTCTTGTTCTTCCCATGTCCATACAAATGGAACTGCCTTCCTCATTAATCGAGTCATCTTTGCCGTTTTTCCAGCTATGTTCATGATGAAGGTTCCATAATAATTGAAAAATCCCATGATTCTTTCGATATCCTTTTTGTTGTTTGACTTCTCTATTTTCCGGATCATTTCTCAGGCATTATCTTTCATACAGATCCTTCCTTTTTCTATCGTTCTTCCAAGGAACACTATTTTCTCTTTGAGGATGTCACATTTGTTTCTGTTGATCCGGAGTCTGGCATTCTCTAAGATTGTTAGTGTTCTTTCCAGTTTTTCCAGGTGTTCTTGGACTGTGTTGCTTGTGACTATAATGTCGTCTATATAGGCGTCTTCCTCCTCCATTTTCACTTGCCAATAAGCTTTGCATAGATCTAGTGTTGTAAAATATTTGTTTGCTGGCTTCATAAAGCATGTCCTCTATTCGCAGTAAAGGGTACGAATCTTTCTTTGTCACTTCATTGAGTTTGCAGAAAACAATGCATAGTTGGTATTTGTTCCCCTGCTTCACAAACACAGTAGGTGCTGCGTATGGGCTTTCACTCAGTCAGATAATCTTATTGTCGATTAGTTCTTCTAGTATCTGATTGTATTCTTCGTTTAGCTGCTCAGGTACTCTTCTGACTGGCAGCTTGATCAGTTTATCCGTTGTAGTCATGATTTTGTGTTTTTTGCCTACTGCTTGACCAACACTTATCTCCCCTTAGTTGAATATACGTTTATGCTTTTCTAAAAGTCTTCTTAATTTTGTGATGTCTTGCTCTTCTAGATGTTGATAATCTTCGTCATTTAACTCTGGTATCCTGTGTGTATCTTCCCCTTCTGCTTTTATCCCAATGCCCTTGAATTGGCTTTTGGGAGTACTTGCAACTTTGATGGTGTTCATCCATTCGCCCTTAAGTCAGCCATGTGGAGTACTATCCGCTTTCCTTTGCAAGTCCTCAAATCAACCATGCAAATTACTTGCTCCATCATCATCTTCCATTGCCTTCCAGATGAGTCTGATGTTAGTTCAGATGTATTTTCTGTATATTCTTATCTGAGATCTTTTCAGGTTCACGTTCTGGTTCATAGCATTGAGTATTGGTACCCTTCCTCTGCCATTTTTTATCGTACAAATGCTAGATGGCATTGAAACTCGTTTGGTGTTAATGCCTTTATTGTCATATAGCATTATGTTGGCTGTGATATTTTCTTCTGTTTTGATTGTGTGCATCTTCCATTGATGCGGCTGTAGATGAATATCTTCTTGTAGTTGAAACATGATCATTTTCTGTTTCTCCTGCTCCTCTTTGATTTCCATTTCTTCTTCTCTTACTTTTATTGTCTTGTTCACGTAGTTGATAACACAACTGTTTTTTATCAGAAAATCATTTCCCAATATGACTTCGTATGGTAATGCATTATTGTGTGTGTCGACCACCACCAAAGGTTGTTCGAACGTTGTGTTCGCAATTCTCATTTGTGCAATGTCTATCATTCCCTTCATATCAATGTAGTCCCCTGACGCGTTAATTAGTCTTTTGTTACAATTCTTCATGTCTTCTCATTGAAATCCTAATTTTGTAGCACATTCATCAGTGATTATCGATGTTGCTGCTCTGGTATCAATTGTCGCCTTTGTCATCACTCCATTAATGGCTATTGTTATTGTGTTCATCATGTCGAGGTTCGTTAGGATCATTATCGCTGCATGGTTGTTATGAGTCAGCGCTCTACTTAGTTTTCCGACTCCTCGTTGGTTGGCGTTGCTTCATCCATTTCATCCTCTGTCTGTAATATGTCCTCCTCATCATAGTCCGCCTCTTTGTCACCTATGACGTTTATCTGCTTTGGGCAGTCTGGTTTTTTATGGCCTTTCTGTCCACAGCCATAGCATTTAATGTCCTTTTCTTTCAATTTCCGCATTTTTCCATCTTTTCCCTTGACTTTTATTACTTTCTCCTGTTTTACTTCAGGATAATTTTTGTTGGGAGTACGTGGCTTAAAATTACTTTTCCATGTTGGTGCCTCTCTGTACCATGCAGCTCTCTCATATATCCGAGCGTTGTTCTCAATCATGGCTTGTATGTCGACAGCTTTCTGAATCATCCTTTCTAGTTTGTTGTCAACGTCGCATTTAATCTCGAATTGTGTTTTGATACTTTCTGGCATACCTTTGCAGATATGCGAGAATAAGTCGTATTTTGAATAAGTATTTCCCCTTGAACTGAGCATCAGGAGCTGCTCGACTTGTTGCATGTAGTTCCGGATATCGTCCGTTTTCCTCATCTTTGTCGCATTCAGAATAATTCGGTATTGGTTCTTAAAACTTTCATTTTCATAGTAGTTAATGAAGTCTCCTATTAGTAGTTGATAGTCCCTTTTTGTTTCTGCATCCAGTAACAGGTAGTGTTGAGATGCTGCTCCAGTTAGATATAGTGGGAGTCTTGCCGCTGCTGCTTGTTGGCTCACTTTCCTTTCCGCCATTGTCAGTTCAAACATTTGAAGCCACTCAGCAAATGTGGGGTTATAACCATATACTTTCCCATTGAATTAGGGCAGTGTCGCCTTGCATGGGATTGTGTCGTTAGCTGTTGCTTGTGGTAGAATCGAATTCTCATATTTCGGTTTCCTGTGATTGGTTTGTATATCCTCCTCCTGCAGTTGTATGGTCACTGCTTTCTTAATTTCATTCGTCATAGGTGACGAAGAGGCATACTATGATGAGGAGGACATATTACAGACAGAGGATGAAATGGACAAAGCAATGCCAACTGACAAGGAGTTGGAAAACTAAGTAGAGCGCTGACTCATAACAACCTAACGGACCTTGACATGATGAACACAATAACAATAGCCATTAATGGAGTGATGACAAAGGCGACAATTGATACCAGAGCAGCAACATTGATAATCACTGATGAATGTGCTACAAAATTAGGTTTTCAACGAGAAGACATGAAGAATTGTAACAAAAGATTAATTAACGCATCAGGGGACTACATTGATACAAAGGGAATGATAGACATTGCACAAATGAGAATTGTGAACACAACGTTCAAACAACCTTTGGTGGTGGTTGACACACACAATAATGACGTTCAAACAACCTTTGGTGGTGGTTGACACACACAATAATGCATTACCATAAGAAGTCATATTGGGAAACAATTTTCTGATAAAAAACAGTTGTGTTATCAACTACGTGAACAAGACAATAAAGGTAAGAGAAGAAGAAATGGAAATCAAAGAGGAACAGGAGAAACAGAAAACAATCATGTTTCAACTCCACTGTGTCTGGGGCAATAACTTGCTCCATGACAGATGTGAGCCCATATTGTGGTTGCTTTAGGCTATGTATAGGCATAGGTAATAAAAGAACTACAACATCAATTGATCAAACATGCACAAATTATGACACAATGCTAATATACTATGCCATTGGCATACACAAATAAGTGGTAACCACATGTTATTTAATATCTTTATTACATGAGCTGAGAA
This sequence comes from Hofstenia miamia, assembly GCA_900660155.1. Classification (NCBI taxonomy): domain Eukaryota; kingdom Metazoa; phylum Xenacoelomorpha; order Acoela; family Hofsteniidae; genus Hofstenia; species Hofstenia miamia. The sequence continues at coordinate 1,668,001 of CABFPE010000019.1, read as the reverse complement.
GATAAACACTGAGTTAAATTTGTTTCATTGAGCTAGAAATTAAAACTTGAGACACACAATTAACACCTTGGATTGTAAGGATGGATTCTAAAGGCTTGGCTTCAGTGAGATGCCATGTGAATTGGTTGCTACTTTAACCATCTTGGAATTACTTTTTTCTACAATGAAATTGACGAATTACTGATTTTATTTGTTTTGTTAGAGCACAGGTTGTTCTCAGCAATGGTAATCTTCTGCAACCTTTGTACCACCTGAGCTGCTAGATGCACCCTGTGATTCTACAATATTGTTTCTCAGCTTGTGACATTTAGGTGATAGCAAAATAATTAAATAAATAACAACATGAAGAGCTAGTGTAAATGCCATATCCCTATGCCTTCCAGAGTGCTGATCAAATGAACTTGCAATGCTGTACCACCCCAAGGTGCCCAGGTCAGCACTCTGAGAAAGTTAGAAAAGCATTTTTAGAAGCTTCAAAATATCAAGGTAAACTAAATTGTATTGAACAGATTCTAACAATCATAGAATATTTATAAAATAAAAGCAGGTAATCTGTGAACAAAAACTAGATAATTCATAATGTATAGCAAAAAACAAAAACCACTTCCTCACATAACCTTTTTTTTATGGTAGCAAAATGTGCAGAACTGCACAAGTGAATTCAAATATTTAAAATAGCTCAGTTTGTCAAATCTGGCATGACACAAAAGCAAGGGAAATTCAAAAATATAAAATATAATTAGTTTACAATTAACAATTACAAATTTTGGAAGAATAATGTAGAAATGTTTTGTTTTCACAAAGGTAGAGTGATGCCACACTTTCATTAAAAATATTGCTGACACAAATTGCATCTTGCCAACTTGGTGCAGGATACAGTGAATTGCAAGACATCATTGTTTTTGCTTAGTGTTTTAGTTTGCAGTTAATAAACATCTGTGCAATCATTAACATTTAATTATTCATTTTGCTGAAAAAGAAGGAATTTTTATAGTATAACATTAATACATCTGTTTGAATAGATACTTAATTAAATGTTTGTAATTAGTCATGAGCACATTTCCTCTCCCTTGACATCAGTGACACAAGCATCTTTCAGGTTGCATTATAGTTAATTAGTATATAGTCAGTTAGCATTAATATCCAAAATGCATTATTAGCATTCACTTGTTGAACAAAGGTTGATTAAGAGTTGCAACAAAAATGTGCAATAAATAACAAAAGGTTCTCCTACATAAAGATAAGATTTAATTATTTGGTCATCATAATTTCATAGCCTTCTATTTAGTTTTTGATATTACAGAGCACCATTGATATTAACTGGTGAAATCACCACCACCATTACCATGTAGAAATTTAGCTGATTAAAGGCATTATAATAATTCCATATAATATTTGCTTCAAGAAAAATAGAACTAATGTAGCATCTCCTACCAAGCTTTGATATCCAACTCCTCCATTATTCTAATATAATTGCTGTGCTATCCTAGTTGGTAGAGATGTACTATTCTTAAACTGCTCAGCTTCAATATTATTAAACTCTAGTAACTATAATTAATGGATGATATAATAAACACTTTTTTTTAGGAAGCCTTGCAGTGTATTTGCCAGCTGTTGATGGTTGGGCATTGCCTGAAGCTGATCACCAAATCAAGTAAAAGCCACTCCTTACAATTGCCAATGAGTTCCACCTCTCAGCTCATTAAAACAACTTATGTGTGCCCTATCCTAGCTTGGTGCTTACTCATTGCTCAAACCAATTCAACGTAGTCTCAATTTGTAAAGTGTACTAGATACTTGCAACCTTGAATGTCACTAGCTGCTTAATTAAATATATATTTAGCAATTACCAAAATATATTAGCTTCATTTAAATAAGATAAATAAGTAGCAGCCTAATAACCTACTGTTGAGTCACTCAGGGCCTTATTTTTATTATTTTCAGCACTCTGGAATAGTGTTATGTCTTTTTGACATTTTGATTCTTTGATTTGCTGCTACCTTATTTGTATCAATTTCTTTCAATCAATTTTTGAATTTTGAGTGTAGTTAATTTGATAGTGTTAGTTTTTGTCCCCTCAATTTAAATTACATGTGATTGCTCATTAAACTTTGCAAGGGAAACTGTGCTTTGAAATTGTAAACCAGTCAGATAATAAGTTACAGATTTTTGTAATAAATATCTGAGTCAATGTAGTGAAGTGCACAATAAATTCAGCTTCCTTCTACTGCATTTGATCTTTGCAATTATTTATTTATTAACCCCCTTTAGATTTTGTTGATCAAAGATTTTGTTAATGATAACTGTTGTTTAAGATCTGGCAACAATTCAGGAGGAAACTGCACCAGGTCTAGGGTGACAAATAGCTCTTTAATGGTGACAGCCTGAATTGTGGCCACTTTAGGTTATGGTTATGTGTAGGGAATAACATCTTTTATTTGATCTGTTTGTACATGCACTTAGTTTAACACCTTGCAAACACTGTTGGTGAACATGAATTCACAGCAATTATGTGCCTGTTATTTATTATTTATTTACATAAGCTGAGATAAGAGAACTCTGAGAAAAATTGTTTATTGAGCTAGAACTTAATACTTGAGACACAAAATTAGCACCTTGGCAAGTAAGGATGGCCTCAAAGATTTGGCTTTGGCATGATGCCATGTGAGTTGGTCATTGCTGGAGTTCTTTTGGAATGGAATTTCTTTATTTGTTAGGAAAAAACAGTGAACCACCAACATAACTGTTCTGTTGGAATGTGAGTTACCCAGTACTGCTAGAGTAGTCAGAGCTCCCTTGTGATTCTACACTACATGTAATAAATAATACATGCACAGTCACATTATAGGTCAAATTATAGTCATGATGTTGCATCCACTACCAAGCTTTAACAGAGAGTAAATTATTCTTTTAAATTATTGTTCCTTGTTATGTGCAGGTGGGATGTACTGATGTTAACTTTGTTTCACTCTGCCATGAGATACACTATTGTTAACCTTTGTTTAACTTGAAGTAACTTGATACTGTTTAGGCATACCACTGTCACAGTTCTTCTCCATGATTTGGCTATGGCCTCTGGCTGACTCTGATCTTCAAATCAATCCACATGTGCCTCCATCATTGATTGAGTAGTTCCAAGTCTCAGCTCATCAAAGTACTTATTTGTTCCCTATCCTAACTCAGTGAAGCTCTCAATGCTGTTTGTAACTGACTTAAACTCAATTTGTATTGTGTAATTATGATACTTCACAACCTGGCAATGTCACTAGCTGCTTAATAAATATTACTTCAGTCATTACCAAAAACTATCAGCTTTAATTAATATAGTTATATAAAGTAAATAATTATTTGCAGCTTCCTACCTTACATTTAAATAACAGTACATGTTTGGTCTATTTATCAGTCTATTTATAGGTAACCTAGTTTGACAGTATAATTTAGATATAACCTATGATAGGCTATCCAGCCTTATCTCTGAAATCAATTATTTAATACATGCAAACAAATGAATTGATAGTCAGCTAAACAGAGAAAAACTCCTATTCATATACTTAATGTAGCATCATCCAAAATAATCAGAAATAAGCTGCAAACATCGCAGAAGAGAGTAAGATCAAAAAGGAGTAGATTAAAAAATATTATAATCAGATCAGTTGCTATTATTTCAGATTAATTTGTAAAATGCAACCAAGAATAAAATATGTGTCAAAAAAATACTTTTGACAAAACAATGCTTATGTATTTTATAGCTGATATATTGGCAGAAGTTTAAATTTGAATCAACAGGTACTTCTTTTGGAATTACTATAAATACATTGAGCTATCTAGCGTTAACTCTGAAATCAATTATTTAATACATGCAAACAAATGAATTGATAGTCAGCTAAACAGAGAAAAACTCCTATTCATATACTTAATGTAGCATCATCCAAAATAATCAGAAATAAGCTGCAAACATCGCAGAAGAGAGTAAGATCAAAAAGGAGTTGATTAAAAAATATTATAATCAGATCAGTTGCTATTATTTCAGATTAATTTGTAAANCTATTTATCAGTCTATTTATAGGTAACCTAGTTTGACAGTATAATTTAGATATAACCTATGATAGGCTATCCAGCCTTATCTCTGAAATCAATTATTTAATACATGCAAACAAATGAATTGATAGTCAGCTAAACAGAGAAAAACTCCTATTCATATACTTAATGTAGCATCATCCAAAATAATCAGAAATAAGCTGCAAACATCGCAGAAGAGAGTAAGATCAAAAAGGAGTAGATTAAAAAATATTATAATCAGATCAGTTGCTATTATTTCAGATTAATTTGTAAAATGCAACCAAGAATAAAATATGTGTCAAAAAAATACTTTTGACAAAACAATGCTTATGTATTTTATAGCTGATATATTGGCAGAAGTTTAAATTTGAATCAACAGGTACTTCTTTTGGAATTACTATAAATACATTGAAACTTAGTGTAAGAGTTTGATAAAGAATTTTACTTTGAATTCTTATTTTTCTACATGGTGACCCTGATTTGATCCTGAGCAGATTGGAGTGTCAGTCAAACTCTCTACTCCATTCTTTTGAAGTGTGCAGGTTAATCAAGGCCTGGAAATGTATTCTGGTCATGAAGCTTGCATCCATACTGAGGTGGTCATCTACATTCATCTGGTGATTGTGACATGGTACAGAACTGTCACTTATTTTCTTACCATATTTGGTTTTGTTCTTTCTCTTTGGTGTGAGCCACTGGGATAGTTGTTCACCCCGGCTGTGAATCAACTTCACTACCAACTGATGCATAACTCTACTTCTTATGGTATTTTTACACTGCAATTCTGTGCTCTGAAGCTGTCACCAAACTTCAACATTATTTTTACTCGTTTTTGGTTGTTACTTTGTTGTTGTCTTGTTCTTCTAGAATTTGGATAAATTACTGTACCCTACACTGTGCTGCTTACTGGAACTAGTTTTTGTTTCACCAAACTCAGTTGGAGTTTTCTTTCAAATTGTTGGAATAGTTTTTTTGAATTTTTCTTATAGTTTTTCTTGTTCTGAAATGGATTTCACCATTTTTTCTCATAATGGGATTCTCACTCAGGGTTTCCCCTGTGTAAGTGGTGGCAGCCTGAATGTTGCCCCTCACACTGATGGAATTAATTTGTTAGTTGATTTATCTTCTCCTACTTGTGTTAATCAGTCACCACCTATGACTTTTTGTCCTTTGTCTTTGATCCCTTTCATCTGTGTCCCCTGTCACCACCTTCCCCATAGCCTCAACCAACCAAGGTTGAATGACTTAGAGCATCTCTCACACAGCAGACTAATCAATGTATTACCTGTGAGCAATGCATCAACTCATTGCAGATTGAGTTATGACACCAAGTCACCAAATCCTTGCAGAGAGAGAAGCACCTAATTGATTCAATTACCACATTGGAAATTCAACTCAGTAATCTGGCAATGCCACCATCTGCGTTTCCACTGTAGCAAAACACTCCTTGTTCTGCGCCCTCATCTAGGCATTCCAAATGTGTAACTCATAATGTCCTAAAAGAAACTTTAGAATCTTTCTCTGAGCACCTTTCTGATTAAGTTTCACAACTGATTATGGCACACCTTCCAATTGCCCTTTTTGTATCTACTGCTGCTCCATTAACACAAAAATTTGTTACTCCAGCCATCTAATTTATGACTGGAGGTCCTGCCTTTACACAATCTGCTATTACCCATGTTTCTTCTTTGGCCACTGTTGCCACCCCAGTTTCATATGTTCCAAGTGTGACCATTTCACCTTCCACACTGGTCAACACTTGTGTTACTCCTACAGTTTTGATTTCAACTTCATCCTGCTACCAAGTAGTTATGCCATATCTTCAACAATGAGTGGGTCATGGTTTACCAAGTCAATTTGGCCTACAACCACTGTTGGCAGCAAAACTGCCAATCTGTTTAATCAACATTCCATACTACCTAAGTTTAATGGAAAAATCAATGAAATATCACAGTCCTTCAAAGAGTGGTTCCTCCTTTTCAAATTAACAATGAGGCAGTACAAAGCCACTCAAGATGCTGTTGTTGCACAATTTCCTACATATTTACAAGGTCTTGCATATAACCAATATATGATGCTTGATTGAGATGTCAAGACAAACTCTCAACTATTTTGAGGACCACTACAAAGCTCCTCATATAAAACATCAATATAAGATGCTACTTTGTGATCTCTCATTTAAGAAGGGTGACAACATCTGTACATACATCATGCAAGTGGAAAGATTGTTTTGCTTAAGCAAACTAATGCCTGAATATTCAAAGCATGATCATTTCTCATACATCTGTCAGGGCTTTCCACCCAATATTCATAGTCACCTCAAATTAAAGTGTGATCCTGAGGATGACCTCAATCTGATTATTTGCAAAGCTATCAGTATTGTTTACATGCTCCATAATACTACTCACATCAACAAAGATGCTGGAGAACTTAAAACAGGTTCCTTGACTCAGAACCCTCTTGTTTCATCAAGCACTACTGCTCCCAAGCTGAAGACAGAGCTCAAGCAAACTCATTGCTTCTGTTGTGGTCAGAAAGGCCACACCAAGCCTCAATGTCATGCTGTAATTTGCTTAGCTGCCAATGGCGATGGCTTTGTTATTGATGAGCCTGACAACAAAGAGTGTTCTCCTGATTTGCCTGTCAGTTTTGTTGATCTGTCAAACTAGTTGGAGCACTGCCTCCTATAAAACATGTGCACAATGTTCTGGTTATTACCTCACTACTGCATACTAATGTTATCCCTGTGGATATAAATAGAACTCTTGTTAATGTTACTATTGATACTGGAGCCTCAGCCTCCATTATCAGCAACACTTGTTGCTCCAAACTTTATCTATCAAGGGATGAATTACTTCCATCCACAGAATGCCTGTTGGATGCTTCCAGGACCTCAATCTCTCTAAAGGGTCACATACTGAATCTAGAACAGCATATTTGTCAGGAATTGTTCTCTGTTTATTTGATCATCATTGACACTTGCAACCAGCTGCTGCTGTACAACATAATCCTTGGCAATGACTTCCATGAACAGAACTCTTGCATTATTGATTAGAGAAGCAACATGATATCCATCTGTGAAAGTGAGCACAGGCAGGAACTTACTACTGTTCCTGAACAGGAAATCTTGCTGAAGTTTTTTGAGCCAGTAATTGTCAAGCCTCAACACTGGCAATGTGTAGCAGTTACCATGGTCTCCAGGCATAAAGGGAAGCATTTCACTGGAGTTAACTTCTCCTTGGATCTCTGTCACATCTTGAAGGGCAACACTTACATCACTGTATTAAATAGCTCTACTTTGCTGGTCAGGATAGACCCTACAAAGTTAATGATTGTAGCAACTCCAGTCTGCCTAGAGTTGAAAGATGCTGCTTGTTTTCCCATCCCAATGGCAATCCACAATCATGTGGACCCAAGTGACACCATCTGGATTCCTCCTGTTAACAAGAGGATGTATCCTCACTTCAGTCTGCAAGAATGTGAGTCACTCTCTTGTTTGCTTTGGCAAAATCATGAAGTGTTTAATTACAGCTTGATTAGCATTGGTCAGGCCATTCACAAAGAACACATTATTGTAACTAAGCATGATTGCCCCATCTGCCTTCCTGTTAGGAGAGTGCTGGAAAGCATCTGGGAAGAGTATGAACAAATATTAAGTGATCTGATCAAGAGTGGCATAATAGAAGGCAGCAACAGCCTATATGCAATGCCCACTGTTTTCATCAAGCATGTGATAGGTACCTTCTTTGTGTGGACTTTTGAAAGTTAAAAGATGTAACTGTAAAAGACGTATATCCTCTTCCATGCATCAAAGATCTTTTATACTACACCAGTTGATACCAGTTGTTTACTTGCCTTGATCTGTGTAAAGCATATTGGCAGGTGCCCATGAAGCTTTTCAACATCCTGAAGGCTGCCTTCATCACTCTGTACAGCCTCTTTGAGTGGAAGTATATGGCTTTTGGACTCTGCAACACCCCTGTGACCTTCCAATGCTACATTACTCATGTGCTTTGGAATGGTGCTAATGTGTTAGAGCCAGGCATTGCAGCTTACATGGATGATATCCTTGTAGCTGATCAATATCTTTTCTGAACATCTAGAAAGGCTTGGCAGAACTCTTAGTATCTTGTATGAATCTGGCCTCCACATCAATGGAAACAAGTGTGCTCTCCTTCAGCCACATGTCACCTTCCTTGGAAGAGTTATTGAATGAGGTCACATCTCTATAAGAAATGATGCAAAAGATCAGTTAGAAAAAATCAAAACTCCATGGTCTTGTAAGGACATTCAGTGCATTATGGGCTTTCTAAACTACTATGGCACCTTTATACCAGAACTGGCGAACAAGACTAAACATTTCTCTAATTTACTGCAGTGCAGCATGGAGTTTAAATGGACATGGGGGAGCAGGAAGAGCTAGACTCTGTCAAGCTAGAACTAAGGAAGGTTTCCAGCCTTAATACACTGGACTATTCAAAACAATTCCTCATCAACTGTGTTGCCAGCTTGGTTGCAATTAGTGAAGTCCTCAGTCAATCAGGTTATTAACAGTATTGAGAGCATGATCCAATATTTTAGCAGAAAGCTCAGGAATGCTGATGTAGCATCATCCACATAAATCTCAAATAAGCTGCAAAAACATTGAGCAGAAGGGATTAAGATCAAAGAAAAATGATTAAAAAATATTGTAATCAAATCAATTAGAATTGTTTAAGATTTATTTGTATTATGCAACTAAGAAACAATATGTGTCAAAAAAGAGATATTTGTATCTGTTGATAAAAATACTTTTTGACTAAATGACGCCGCCATCTTGGCAGAAGTTTAAATTTAAATCAACAGGTACTTCTTCTGGATTTACTATAAATAGATTAAAAATCATTGTAAGAATTTGATAAAGAATTTTACTTGGAATTCTTATTTTGTTTCACATTAATGGTTTGATTATTTAATATGATGTTGAACTAATCAAGCAGTGTTTAGTAGTGGTCTGGATCCATCACAGGGAATGATTCTAGGGTCTCTGTGCCACATCATGAAAGTGCACATAAGTTAGGGGTTTTCTCTCAATTAGCTGACTAGCATTTCATTACTACATGTATTAAAATAATTAATTGCCAACAAATGGTTGAATGACTGGAACCTAGGAAATATATTAATACTATTTCAGATCCAAATTGATGACCTATAAATGACTGATAAAGTGACCATACATGTACTAAATTATAAATGTAGGTTAGGAAGTTGTTTGAACAAGATATATTTAAATAAGCCAATATATTTTTGGTAATGGCTACATGTAATAATTAATGAACAACTAGTAACAAGTCAGGTTGCAAATAGATCTAACACTTTCACAAAATAGAGTTTAAGTCAAGTTGTGCCATGCCTTGAGTATGCACTGAGCTAAAGTAGGGTACACATAAACTGTATCAATTGAGCTGAGAAGTGGCACTCAACCAACAGATGGAATGGTGAAACTGGATGTGGAGATCCGCTTCAGGCAGATGCCCACTAGAAGACGCCTGTTAAGAGATCATTACAGAGATTACCACATGGCTTCGTCACCTAAATAGTGAATGGTTAATTCCAGGTTACATAAGTTAATGGAAGCAACAAGTCAAGCAGTATGTAACAAGTAAGTCCTTACTCACAGTAACATGACTAATGTTATATAGTAAAAGTAGATAAACAGTGATAATGCCTGGTAGAGGATATTACATGGTGACTGTGACAGCCAAGAACAGCAATTCTAAAGAAGAAACATTTAGTGAAACTACCATACAACAACAAAATCTATAAGTAAAAGTGGAAAAAGCAGCAAACAGTTATATGAACTAACAATCAGTTAATAGAGAGAGATACCCAAAACTGAACAAAAGCACTTCACTGGGATCCTGGAATCATGATCAAGAGGATGAAAGACCGCTATGAACCAGAAAAAATATATGCCAAAAGGAAAAAAAGGAAGCGTGAAGAAAACTGTAATTAAGGCAGTAACTCCCAGAATGATACTATCATCGCCATATTTTGGTGAAAACTCAGCCATGGACATGGAATTGCAATCCCTTAGTTCACCCCCAGAAATGAATCCCCAGATACAAACCCATTGGATATAATGATTATGCTTAGGAAGAGCCAAGAAAATGAAGAACTCTTATAACAGCAAATAGAACAATTGACTAAGAAAGTCAAAGAGATGGAACAGTAAAGCAAAATGATGCTGACTGAGATCAGATTAAATATGGAAATGTGGCTAGATGAACAAAGCCAATTATTCCAAAACGAGATCAAAACCCTCACCCACCAACTATTAGAGTCCAATAAAAGGTTTCTAGAGCAAAACCAACAATGGCAAGAGAGAAATCAAGAGTTGGAGAGAACAAACAGACAACTAATCAAGGATAATGACCTACAGGCGGGAGAACTAGAACAGTTAAAAGACAAATTAAGATTGTTACTGTAGCATCATCCAAAAGCAACTAAGCTGCAAGCGAAGAACAACGTTGAATGATTGTTAATAATTAAAATTAATTGTAAAATTTAGTTAATGATCTTAGTTATTTTTGTAAGATGCAACTAAGCTTTAATATTGTTCAAATTAAGAAAACTTGTTAGCCGATCAAGAGGTAATTGACAAACTAAATTGAGCAAAATTATGCTTACAAAGGAACAGCCATATTGGCAGACGAATTATTTAAAATTCAAAATCAGCAGGTACTTTTGGAAAATTTTTATAAATAGCTTTGAACTAACCAGAAATTTGATGAACAATAAATTCTTCGGAGTTTATTTTATTTTCATTTCTACTTTATCTGGTTTGATTATTTAATTAAATGTGCAGCTAGGCAAGTTGTGTTGAGTAGTGGCTGGATTCCATCACAGGATCGATTCAAAGGGTCCTTGTGCCAGTCACGAAACCACACTTATGTTACGGTTAGGAGTTTTTTGATTCTTGCCTAGTCTGACTATCAATCAAAACATGTAGGAAATAATCAATGCCTGAAACGACGGGATAGTAGACACTTAGGGATATTTATATATTCTTAAATGTAGGAGACTCGACTATAATTGACCAGATAAATGACTTTACATGTAGTATTAGTAAATGTAGGTATAGGGAACTGCAATCTTATTACATAAACAATTAAGCTGATAGTTTTATGGTAATGGCTATATTTAATATTACGTATATGCAGTTAGTGTCAACGCCCAGTTGCTTTATTAAATCAAAACAACAAACACTCTACAAAGATTGAGTTTAAGTCATTTACAGCTTTACTTGAGTGCACGCACTAAGCTAACGTAAGGGACACATAATTAATTCCAGTTGAGCTGAGATGGTGCTGTGGACTCAACCATCGTTGTATAAGAAGAGGAGCTGTGTTGTGGAGATCGGCTTCGGGCAGTTTCCCATGGAAGAACTGAAGAGGAAACATCATACTGCTCTGTCACCTAAACAGTGATAGTTAATACTCAATTATTTGATTAACGTAACTAGTTAATAATAGAGGATGGTCTGATGGTCCAACAATTTGGTAACACCTCACCCGCGATTTACTGAGCACTCATTATCAGTAATCAGACACGGCGTAATAAGCTAGGTGGGGGATGTTACAATCTGAGCCAAAGAATGCTGCCCCAGAGGACAGTGAGAAATAAACCTATACATGACCCTGAAACATGGGATATAAATTTACTAACTGCATTTAGGAAATTAGAGGAAAATGATGCACTCACTGATGAAAAAGAGAGTCCGCAGAACACAACAACCTGAGGAGCTCTCAACAATGAACAGAAGAATGAGAGTGCGAAGATTTTCTCAAACCAGACGCTGAATTGAGGGCAGAAGGGATGAGAACAAAGAGCTGATGAATAGACAACGTAGAGTGAGAAGGCGTCCTAGTAGTCCTCAAGGCTGATTCAAGGGCAGAGAGACCAACGGACAAAAAGCCTCTCCCACCAGGGATCTGCACCACTGATTCAAGGGCACACAGAAAACTGGTGCGCAGCACAGCTTTCCCTCCCAGAGTCCACGGCGCTGATTCAAGGGCGGTGAGACATGAGGAGTTCCAGGGAAAGGTGTAAGTAGTGGAAGAACCATGGAGATATGAAAGCAATTCAAGGCTGACGTCATCTCATCTGGAACCACAGCTGGTTAAGTGCCAATAGGAGTAACTGGGAGCTG
>CABFPE010000019.1:1643011-1654751 GCA_900660155.1 Hofstenia miamia | reverse complement strand
GAGATCGGCTTTGGGCAGTGGCCCATAGAAGAACTGAAGAGGAAACACCATATGACTCCGTCACCTAAACAGTGATAGTCAGTGCTCAATTATTTAATTAACATAACTAGTTAATAAGAGAGAAGAGTCTGATGGTTTAGCAACTTAGTAACTCCTCACCCGCAATTTACCGAGTGATAATCACTAGTAATGATATATGGCGCAAATAGGCTAGGTTAATAAGAGAGAAGTACAACTTGGTTTAGCAAAAAACAGGAGCAGCATGTGAACCCATGAAATAGAATTTCATTCTAGAAAGGAAAGCAAATTGCAAGCACCACATATACTGACCCGCAAAGAGGTGACATACAAACAATCAGATGAAGATTCAGATTTTGTGAAACAGAAAATCATAAATGAATTCACAAAAGCAGTGACTACTCAACTGCATGAAGAGGATGCCATAGGAAACCACAGGAAACCCAAATACAAGGACTCAATCTTACCACAATCAATGGCCAGTGACATGATACCCTGCAAAGCAACACTACCCAAATTCAATGGAAGGGTAGATGGTTACAATCCTACATTTGCTGAATGGCTACAAATGTTTGAATTGATGATGGCGGAACGAAAAGTGAGCCAACAGGCAGCAGCAGCAAGACTCCCACTGACTTTTTGACAAAAAATGGATGTGTTATTAATTATGCTAACAGAACCATCAAGGTAAAAGAAGAAAAGATGGAGATCAAGGAAGAATAAGAGAAGCAGAAAACAATTAAATTTCAACAGCAAGAAGATATTCATCTACAGCCACATCAATGGAAAATGCACACAATCGAGATGGAGGAGACTATAACAGCCAATATAATGCTGTATGACAACAAAGGCATTAACACTAAGCAAGTATCAATACCGTCCAGTGTCTGTACAATAAAACATGGAAAGGGAAGAATACCAATCCTCAATGCTACGAAACAGAATGTCAATCTGAAAAGATCTCAAATATGAATATATGGGAAATATATCAAAACTAACATCAGACTCATCTGGAAGGCAATCGAAGACAATGATAGAGTGAGTAATTTGCATGGTCGATTCAAGGACTTGCAAAGGAAAGCAGATAGTACTCCACATGGCCAACTCAAAGGGTGAGTGGACAAACACCATTGAAGTCGTGAGTACTCCCAAAAGCCAACTCAAGGGCATTGGGACGAAAGCAGAAGAAGAAGACACATACAGAACACCCGAAATAAACAACAAAGACTACCAACATCTAGAAGAATGGGAGATCACACAACTGAGGACACTGTTAGAAAAACATAAACGTATATTCAACAACGGAGAAATAAGCATAGGACAGGCAGTGGGTGAAAAGCATAAAATAGTCACAACAACAGACAAACCAATCAAGCTACCAGTCAGAAGGGTACCTGAACAGATGAAAGATAAATACAATCACATACTGGAAGAATTAATCGACAATAAGATCATCTGGCCGAGTGAAAGCCCATACACAGCACCTACTGTGTTCGTAATGCTACGAAACAGAATGTCAATCTGAAAAGATCTCAAATATGAATATATGGGAAATATATCAAAACTAACATCAGACTCATCTGGAAGGCAATCGAAGACAATGATAGAGTGAGTAATTTGCATGGTCGATTCAAGGACTTGCAAAGGAAAGCAGATAGTACTCCACATGGCCAACTCAAAGGGTGAGTGGACAAACACCATTGAAGTCGTGAGTACTCCCAAAAGCCAACTCAAGGGCATTGGGACGAAAGCAGAAGAAGAAGACACATACAGAACACCCGAAATAAACAACAAAGACTACCAACATCTAGAAGAATGGGAGATCACACAACTGAGGACACTGTTAGAAAAACATAAACGTATATTCAACAACGGAGAAATAAGCAAAATAAACAACAAAGACTACCAACATCTAGAAGAATGGGAGATCACACAACTGAGGACACTGTTAGAAAAACATAAACGTATATTCAACAACGGAGAAATAAGCATAGGACAGGCAGTGGGTGAAAAGCATAAAATAGTCACAACAACAGACAAACCAATCAAGCTACCAGTCAGAAGCGTACCTGAGCAGATCAAGGACTAATACAATCTTATACTGGAAGAATTAATCAACAATAAGATCATCTGGCCGAGTGAAAGCCCATACACAGCACCTACTGTGTTCGTAAAGCAGGGAAACAAGTACTGACTATGCATTGATTTCCGTAAACTCAACAAAGTGACAAAGAAAGATTCATACCCTTTACCGCGAATAGAAGACATGCTCTATGAAGCCAGTAAACATAAATATTTCACAACTCTAGATTTATGTAAGGCCTATTGGCAAGTGAGAATGGAGGAGGAGGACATAGAGAAGACAGCATTCATAACTCCATATGGACTGTACAAATGGATTTATATGGCGTTTGGACTCTGCAATACGCCAGCAACATTCCAGAGATACATAATGAAGGTACTTAAGAACAAGACACATCAAATGGAAGAGGGAGTCGACGCCTATATAGATGACATCATAGTCACAAGTGACACAGTCCAAGAACATCTGGAAAAATTGGAAAGAACACTGATGATCTTGGAAAACGCAGGACTCCGGATTAACGGAAATAAATGCGACATCCTCAAGGAAAAGATAGTGTTCCTTGGAAGAATGATAGAAAAAGGGAGGATCTGCATGAAGGACAATGCCCAAGAGATGATCTGGAAGATAGAGAAACCAAACAACAAAAAGGATATTCAGAGAATCATGGGATTTTTCAATTACTACGGAACCTTCATCCCAAATATAGCTGGAAAAACAGCAAAAATGACTCGATTGATGAGGAAGGCAGTTCCATTTGTATGGACATGGAAAGAACAGGAGGAACTTGACAACATCAAGGAAGAGCTCGCGAAATTACCTTCCCTCAATACACCTGAACACCCTCTTATGTCTGTATGATAAAACACGCAAAGGGAAGTACCAATCTCAACACCACTGAACCAGAATGTCAATTTGAAAAGATCTCAAATAAGAATATATGGGAAATACATTAAAACTAACATCAGACTCATCTGGAAGGCAATCAAAGACGATGATGGAGCAAATAATTTGCATAGTCAATTCAAGGACTTGCAAAGGAAAATAGATAGTACTCCACATGGCCGACTCAAGGGCGAGTGGACAAACACCATCAAAGTCGCAAGTACTCCCAAAAGCCAACTCAAGGGCATTGGGATGAAAGCAGAAGAAGAAGACACATACAGAACACCTGAAATAAACAAAAAAGACTACCAACATCTAGAAGAATGGGAGATCACACAACTGAGGACACTGTTAGAAAAACATAAACGTATATTCAACTACGGAGAAATAAGCATAGGACAGGCAGTGGGTGAAAAGCATAAAATAGTCACAACAACAGACAAACCAATCAAGCTACCAGTCAGAAGGGTGCCTGAACAGATGAAAGATGAATACAATTGCATACTGGAAGAGTTAATCAACAACAAAATTCTTCGGCCAAGTGAGAGCCCATATGCAGCACCAACTGTGTTTGTAAAACAGGGAGACAAGGATCGTTTATGCATTGATTTTCACAAGTTGAATGAAGTGATGAAATAGGACTCATATCCCTTACAGTGAATAGAGGACATGCTCTACAAAGCCAGTAAACACAAATACTTCACAACACTAGATTTGCGCAAGGCCTACTGGCAAGTAAAGATGGAAGAGGATGACATTGAGAAGACAGAATTTATAACTCCATATAGGCTATACGAATGGATATATATGGCGTTAGACTCTGCAATGCACCAGCAACCTTTCAGAGGTACATAACGAAGGTACTAAAAAATAGGACACATAGAATGGAGGAAGGGGTCGACGCCTATATAGATGACATCATAGTGACAAGCAACACAGTCCAAGAACATCTGGAAAAATTGGAAAGAACATTAACAATCCTAGAAAATGCGGGACTTCATATTAATGGAAATAAGTGTGACATTCTCAAAGAGAAAATAGTGTTCCTTGGAAGAACAATAGAAAAGGGCAGAATATGCATAAAGGACAACACTAGAGAAATGATCTGAAAGAAAGAAAAAAAGAACAATAAAAAAGACATACAAAGAATTATGGGATTCTTCAGCTATTATGGAACTTTTATTCCGAATATAGCTGGTAAGACGGCGAAGATTGTAGCATCATCCAACATTAATCAGAAAAAAGCTGCAAACGTCACAGAAGATACTAAGATTGAAAGAAAGTTCATTAAAAAAATATTACAATCAATTAGTTGCTATGATTTCAGATTAATTTGTAAAATGCAACCAAGAATAAAATATGTATCAATAAAAAGATAATTGTATCTGTTGATAAAAATACATGCATGTCAGCCGAAAATATCTTCCCATGGGAGAGAACACCAAGAACTACAACAATCCCAGAGTTGATACAATTTGATCTACAGATAGACTACTGGGCACAAATCTACAGAATTATGGTAGATCCATGCATCGCAATTGACCTCTATAGACAAACAAAAACAATAGAATTAACCTCAGACACAGATGGAATAGAAAAGCCAAAACACACTATTCATAAAGTGCAGTAATACAATTGCATACTGGAAGAGTTAATCAACAACAAAATTCTTCGGCCAAGTGAGAGCCCATATGCAGCACCAACTGTGTTTGTAAAACAGGGAGACAAGGATCGTTTATGCATTGATTTTCACAAGTTGAATGAAGTGATGAAATAGGACTCATATCCCTTACAGTGAATAGAGGACATGCTCTACAAAGCCAGTAAACACAAATACTTCACAACACTAGATTTGCGCAAGGCCTACTGGCAAGTAAAGATGGAAGAGGATGACATTGAGAAGACAGAATTTATAACTCCATATAGGCTATACGAATGGATATATATGGCGTTAGACTCTGCAATGCACCAGCAACCTTTCAGAGGTACATAACGAAGGTACTAAAAAATAGGACACATAGAATGGAGGAAGGGGTCGACGCCTATATAGATGACATCATAGTGACAAGCAACACAGTCCAAGAACATCTGGAAAAATTGGAAAGAACATTAACAATCCTAGAAAATGCGGGACTTCATATTAATGGAAATAAGTGTGACATTCTCAAAGAGAAAATAGTGTTCCTTGGAAGAACAATAGAAAAGGGCAGAATATGCATAAAGGACAACACTAGAGAAATGATCTGAAAGAAAGAAAAAAAGAACAATAAAAAAGACATACAGAGAATTATGGGATTCTTCAGCTATTATGGAACTTTTATTCCGAATATAGCTGGTAAGACGGCGAAGATTGTAGCATCATCCAACATTAATCAGAAAAAAGCTGCAAACGTCACAGAAGATACTAAGATTGAAAGAAAGTTCATTAAAAAAATATTACAATCAATTAGTTGCTATGATTTCAGATTAATTTGTAAAATGCAACCAAGAATAAAATATGTATCAATAAAAAGATAATTGTATCTGTTGATAAAAATACATGCATGTCAGCCGAAAATATCTTCCCATGGGAGAGAACACCAAGAACTACAACAATCCCAGAGTTGATACAATTTGATCTACAGATAGACTACTGGGCACAAATCTACAGAATTATGGTAGATCCATGCATCGCAATTGACCTCTATAGACAAACAAAAACAATAGAATTAACCTCAGACACAGATGGAATAGAAAAGCCAAAACACACTATTCATAAAGTGCAGTCTGACACAAAGACAAGAGCATCTCCAACAAATTCAGACAATATGGAGAAACATGAAATTACAACAAATAGTAGAGGAAGGTTGGCCAGAAATAAAAATCGAAGCACCATCACAGAAATTTCACAAGTTGGTGGAAATGGCATTAACAGAGGTGAACAAAGCCTATGAACTTAACATGAGAAGAGATTTCAAACAGTTATTATTTGAAGAGAAAAATGCACCAGACATACACTACAGAACAACTGCATGGATACTAGCAATTTTTACAACTGAAGAGGCAGAATTGAAACTCCCAATCTCGCGACACACCTGGCATAAGTTAGCAAAAGTGAAAAAGTATGAGATAGTGATAGCTCTGATAAATACACAAACAAAAAATAGGCTACTAAAAGGTCACACAGGAAAGCTGGAGTAACCAACGAGATCAGAAAAGCCAGTACAAACAATAGAAAAGATACTCAGTTAAATGATAATGAATGAAAGCCCAATGGGAAAAATGTCAGTAATAAGCATTGCTAACAAGATGGGGATATGCCCCAGTGAAATTACAATATTCAATGAACCAATGAAAAAATACATGTGGGTAGCAACTTCCGAAACACGGATAAACAAATGGAACATCAACCATGGCTGACAACAAGAAAAATTATCAAATGGAGACTAGCGAGCACAGCTGAGATTAGAAAAACGTTAGCACAGAAAGATGTGCAGAAGACCCTTGAACGTGAAATGGAATGCTATGAACGAGACAGCCTGCAGTGCACATTCACAAAAATCATACAAAGCGTGGAAATGATGAAACAAGGGGGCATAACGGAACCAGTGGAGGTCTGTGAAATGGTCATGAAATTGCAAGCAGAGATGATAGAAGAAGAACAATTGTTAACATCCTTGATATTACTATTATCTCCTAAAATGCAGCAGACAATTGACAGAATAAACATTGAGAAATGGGGAGAAATCAGCCCAGCAAGGACAATAGAATGGATAGATACTGATGATGAACAGTTCCTAGTTCAAATCAAAGTCACGAGGAAGCCAAGGATATTAAGGAAAGAAACTTCCAGAATATTAGAGAGAAACAAACAGTGGCAACAATGAAGCTCATGTTTACGGAAGCATTTACACAGACAGAATTGGAAGAGCTACTGAAACCATACAACCAACTAGCTGTAGATGTTGAATGTATAACAGCAAGAATAGACATCAAGGAAGAAATATGACTAAAATTAAGCCGGAAGGGATTAACACAAGCATTTTGGAACACCATTCCGGAAGCTAAAATGAACTACCCTGCCATGATAGGCCTAGCTATGGCACCAACTACGGAAGGCCCATATCCACACATCGAGAGGCAAATAGAAATGAAAATTCTAATCTGCACACTGCCAGAAACTATTGCAATACCAATGGTCCTCCCATGATGGAGATTACCAAAAGAGGTTAAAGTGGCAAAAACATTCCTCCATGAGTACAAGTCATATGTGAACACAGAAAGAAAAGCAAAAGCTATGGTAGAATGAGATGACTACAAAAGATTGAAGGAGATAATGCTAAGTAATGATAATAGAGAGAGGGTCTACATTGAAGGCACAATAACGCCAGATCAACTCTACACACAAGGGAGACCCATTAACATACAGTTGCAAGATCTCAAAAAAGGAATATAAGAACGGAATCCAAGAGCTATAATGCTATTCTCTGGAGTAAACAATATCATATGGACAGACATCTGGGAAAGAAATTACCACTATTATGATGTCACAAAGAGAGTAGAAATCGTCACAATGATGTGGATCAACAAGAATGATCCTAATAGTATAACCAAGAAAGAAGGGAGAGACAACATCAGTTTCTTTTACAAAGATGTGGCAAATACCTGGAGTCTATGGAAAGTATTTATGTTCTTCGATCCCAACAACCAAATTAGGGAAGATCTAGCCCACACGAGCAGAGCTGATGCACAAATGACACTGATGATAGGAATCAAAAGAATACAATTGTACCACAAATACTACGAAATATTCCACACAAAAGATCAATGAATTACAAGAAATCACGCCAATAGCAGAGGATATTCCAGAAACATGATTCCTGAAATATGCAAATACAGTAACAAAGGAAAGAGAGGTGGTGCTTAAGATGACAAAACAAACTGAATTTGAAAAAACCACGTGGGCCAATCAACAGGCTGAGTCAATAATTCGAAAGGTGGATGCCTTAGTACATGGAGAGCAAGCTGTGCTGAAAATAACACAAGCTGAGGAGGGTGTGCAGCATCATCCACATAAATCTCAAATAAGCTGCAGAAACATTGAGCAGAAGGGATTAAGATCAAAGAAAAGATGATTAAAAATATTGTAATCAAATCAATTGGAATTATTTAAGATTTATTTGTATTATGAAACTAAGAAACAATATGTGTCAAAAAAGAGATATTTGTATCTGTCAATAAAAATACTTTTTGACTAAATGACGCTTCCATTATTTTCAGCTGCCATCTTGGCAGAAGATTAAATTTGAATCAACAGGTACTTCTTCTGGAATTATTATAAATAGATTAAAAACCATTGTAAGAATTGATAAAGAATTTTCCTTGGAATTCTTATTTTGTTTCACATTAACAGTTTGATTATTTAATACAATGTCAAGCTAATTGAGCGGTGTTTAGTAGTGGTCTGGATCCATCATGGGGAATGATTCTAGGGTCTCTGTGCCAGATCATGAAAGTTCACATAAGTTAGGTTTAGGGGTTTTCTCTCAATTAGTCAACTAGCATTTCATTACTACATGTATTAAAATAATTAATTGTAAACAAACGGTTGGATGACCAAAACCTAGGAAATATATTAATACTATTTCAGATCCAAATTGATGACCTATAAATGACTGATAAAGTGATTGTTTATATACTAAATTATAAATGTAGGTTAGGAAGTTGTTTGAACAAGATATATTTAAATAAGCCAATATATTTTCAGTAATGGCTACATGTAATATTTAATGAACAACTAGTAACTGGTCAGGTTGCGAATAGATATAACATTCACAAAATAGAGTTTAAGTCGAGTTGTGCTGTGCCTTTAGTATGCACTGAGCTAAAGTAGGCTACACATAAACTGTATTGATTGAGCTGAGAAGTGGCACTCAACCAATGGATTGAATGGTGAAACTGGATGTGGAGATCTGCTTTGGGCAGATGCCCATTAAGAGATCATTACAGAGATTACCGCATGGCTTTGTCACCTAAATAGTGAATGGTTAATTCCAGGTTACATAAGTTAATGGAAGCAAGAAGTCAAGCAGTATGTAACAAGTAAGTCCTTACCCACAATAACATGATTAACGTTATATAGTAACAGTAGATAAACAGTGATAATGCCTGGTAGAGGATATTACACTGAGCAGAACTATGGTGCCACCAAATCTGAGATGCTAGTGCCTGTGGAAAGTTTGAAGAAATTCTGCTTTTTCATTCTCAGCTGTCACTTCACCATGCAAACTGACAATTCCACACTAGCTTGTCTTAAAAAGTTTTCCAGGGACAAGTCCAACATAGTTGCCAGTTGGATTGAGTACTTAAATGATTTTACTTTCACCATCCAACACCGTCTGGGAATTTGCACATCAATGTGGATTACTGGACCAACTCTCCCCAGTTAAAAGCACAACCTCAGACAACCACCAGGAGAGAAGATGCCTTTTGTATTTATCCCACTTAGTTAGTACAATTGCCTTCCCAAGATCAGCACTGACTGCCATGGAAATGCTATTCTTCCAATCCTCATTAAGTAAAAAATCACTGAGGCTGAAATCCTACATCAACAGCACAACAAGGTGCTTTGTGAGATCATTGCAAAACTGAAAAATGTCAACTTCATCCTTAGTCCTGTAGCCAATCATTATTTCCAGCAATACAATTGGAAGCAAACAGGGGCTGGCTTACTCTATGCCAGAATTTGGAACAGCTGACTAGCTGTTCCTGATGATTTCCAGAGGGACTTGGTCCATAAGATCAACAAGAAGGGCATTATTCAAACAGAACGGACATTTAATGCAAGATAAGTCACCATTGGCATCCAAGCAGCATTTCAGGATGTTATAGATAACTGCACAATCTGCTTGCTACAAAGAGCTGTACACTTTCCAGAGCAGTGAGCTGATCTGCACATGCACAGCCATGCTGCCAAGCACACTAACAAAGTCATCAATATGGACATAGAGAAGCTCTCTTGAGATAGCGAGGGGTTTCAGTACCTTTTAGTACTTATTGATCATTTTACTAAATATGCCAGATTCATTACCCTCAACAGTACCACCACCAAGGTCATTGGAGAAAAAGTTGTTAAGGAATAGGTACTCAAGCTTGGGCCCATGGAGCACCTATTCTCTGATCATGGTCCCCAATTTGACAATCATCTCATGGAGACCCTTAGTAAAGAGCTCAAAATTCTTCACGAATTTACAACTGCATACCACATACAGTCAAATGGTGTTGTGAAACAGCTCAACTTCACAGTCATCAAGTTAATTGGAGTCACCCTAGCCTGAGCAGCAGGTTGGAATTGGAAACAAGTCATTGAAGCAGCAGAGTATTTTTTACAATACTGCTGTTCATTCCACAACAAAGGTCAGCCCCTTTAAGGCAATGTTTGCTCATGAAGCAAGTACACCTCTTTCTATTATGTTTCCTGACTACAATGAACCTACTTTAGAGAATTTTGTAAACTGCATGTTGCACAAACTTCAGGAAGTGCACCTTACTATCTGTAGGAATACGAATCAGTCTGTTATCTGCCAGCAATGGAACTTTAATTGTAAATTGTATGGCAAGCCTCATAAGTAAGGCTACCAAGTCTTCGCCTATTTTCCTCACCAAATTACTGATGCCAATCAAACGTGAAAGCTTGCCACTAACTGGCAAGGCCCATTTACTATAGCTAAAGAATTAAATCACCACAAGTATTTATTAAATAATGGGAGAGTCACCCACTTTCAATGACTCAAGGGAACTACTAAAGTTATTGATAATGTTGTCATTGATCCCAATAGTGAATTTTCACTTGTCAATGACAGAGTAAAAGAATTTGAGACTTATAATAACCTCACTGAATGTGAGGAAGACGACCTCACTGAGGTTGAGTATGAGAGTAACCTTGGTAGTAGTGTAGAATCACAGGGCGCATCTAGCAGCTCAAGCAGCACTGGTTAACACATAGTAGTGACTGAAGGTTGCAAAGATTTACCATTGCCAAGAGCAACCTGTATTCCAACAAAACAAATGAACATTGGTNACAAGCAATTTTTAGTGGAAACACTTGCCATGTTCGGGAAAAAACTTGAAAATGTTTTATTTCTGGTGGGAGATAACGCCCCAGTGAATGCGAGAGTTGCAAACAATCTGGGTAAGCCGTACATTGGCTGCACATCACACTGATTCAATTTGTCGGTTAATTCCGTAATGACGCCGTTTGAACCTCTCATCGTAAAAATCAACCAACTTATGATCAAGTTAAATACTTTTCGTAAATCTGCAATTCTGCGGAACAAAACAAAACTATTACCAATTACAAGAAATACTACCTGCTTGTCTTCTAAATATGAGATGCTAAAACGGTATGTTGAACTCAATTTATTGAAAAAGAAGACCGTGAAATTGCGCCTTTTCGTTTATCGCCTTCCGAACACCTTCAAGCCAAAATTGCAGGATTCATCGATAAATCTTTTTTGGGATTCGTTCTTTGTTTGATCACACCATGGAGCAGTATTCAGGTTTGCATAAATATCTGGGTATGGGCGAAGGAAGTCTTACACACAGCCCTTCNTATTCCAACAAAACAAATGAACATTGGTAGTTTGCCAATTTCACTATAGAAAGAACTGAAACCATTCCTCGAGAAGGCATTCCAGATAGTGACCAATTCACAAAGCATCACTCCAAAGCCAAATCATGAAAAACCATCCTTACTCACCAAGGTGCAAATTGTGT
>CABFPE010000019.1:1599875-1642999 GCA_900660155.1 Hofstenia miamia | reverse complement strand
CAAGGAAAAACGCTGACAGTGGATGAGTTACGAAGTTTAGAAAACTTGCGAGAAAGTGAAAACTACAGTAGTGTAGNTATTAATTTCTAGCTCAGTAAAACAAATTTAGCTCAGTGTTCTTCTTATCTCAGCTCATTTAATAAGATATAATAACATGTAATTGCCATGCATTCTTGTATGCCAGTGGCATATTATATTGCATTGTGTTGTTTTAAGTGCATGTACAAATTGATTGATATTAACAGTTGTTATTCCCTATACATAGGCCTAGACCTAAAGTGACCACAATATGGGCTACCATCTGTCAAGGAGCAAGTCATCACCCAAGGCACAGCAGAGTTCCTCCCACATTATTGCCAGATCTTACAGATTCATTATTATAAAATCAATACCATATCTAAAAAGGTTAGAGATATTATAAATAATAAAAAAGCAAATGGTATCCAGCAAGGCAAAATTTATTTGACATTTGCTACAATAATTTCCCTACTTTTGTACAGAAAAAAGGTAAATATTTACCATTTACAAATTCACTTAATTTCCCTCACAATTCAAACCAGCAATTACACGTCCAACTTGATCAAGGGGACAATTAATAACAAATTTGAAAATTAAGTTTGAAAACACTGAAAATCATTAAAATCACTAAATTAATCAAAGATTAGCACCAAATTAATGAAAGAGTGCCATTAATTTAATAAAGGTAAAAATAAGGGCCCTGAGTGACTCTACATGCCCCCCATTGCTCAGTTAAATTTGTGGTAATACCTGGACTGTAGGGCCACACAACAACTTTTGGGCTTCTTCAACCATCTCCTTTGCCAATATGTTGTCCCATGACAAGACCTCTGCATAACGTGGTTGCCAAGTCACTTTCATCAGTGCCTCCCGTTGTGTAACCATTTCACTGCATAGCCTGAAGTACTTGAGCTCAGGTAACCTGGAACTAATGGGGCAGTTGTGTTGTAGCACTTTTTATTTCTGAGTAAATGTGTCATAGAACCCTTGATATAACTAATGGCCATTCAAGGCAATGAGGATTGCCATCATTGCATCTGTGTCTGAGGTGTGTGCATCCTCTGCTCTAATCTTTGTGTCAGGATAAAAGTGGAGGAAGACCTCCCATAGCAATCCCATTTGAGTGGCGTGATCTTTGAAGAGAGAACAATACTAATTTACTTGATCTTGGAACATAGCATGGTGATGATTTCTATGCGTTTTGTGACATCATAGTAGTGGGTGATTGTTTTGGCCTTGTTGGTCCACATTAGGTCCCCTCCAGCTTGAAATAGAATCATGATGCAGGGATCCAGAGAATTAATGGTGCAGTGGATTTTTTCCCATTGTGTGGAGATAGGTTGCCCCTTCTGAAAAATGTCCTTGATAGTGAATTTCCCATTGGTGTAGACCCTCTCAGGGTTTCCAACTTCTAGCAATGTATCACGGGTTTCTTTGTATTCTTTAGTCTGCATTGCTCTGTTAACTTTAGCCACAGTAGATACATAGTTGATTTGATCAGAGAGGTGGGAAGAGACCTTTTTCATTTCTGCGACGGACCCTCCAAGACAGCAGGATCAATGGAGTCATCAGGCAAGGAGGTGGAATGCAGAGTAGATTATTCTTCTCAACGTTTTCTTCCAGTTGTGTGAAGCTAGCTTTCCTTTTGAGAGTGGCCATTCCAATGGTGACTGGGTAATTGATCTTGGCTTTGCAAATCAATTCCCAAAAGGTTCCACAGAGTCCATGGCTCCATAACTTGTCTACTTGAGGCATAGTGATGCGTAGGCAGGCAGTAGTACACTCTATGTCCAGGATGAGTTGTTGCCCTGGTGATAGTAGGAGGACCAGCTCTTCCTTGGTGAACATCTCTGTGAGACACTATTTCATAAGACCTAGGACGTCATTGTCACTGTTAGGCTCAATGCCTTGATCAATGATCACTGGCTTATCAGCAAACTCATTTGGGTGGTGTTTGATAGTGAGGATCCTTTGGTTTTCCATGATACAACCAGGCAGGCATAGGCTTTGGTGAGACTGCAGATCCTGAAAACTTTTCTAGATTGACAGCTTTGATTAAGGCCTTGGTTGTTGGTGATACCCCAATGGCGGACGAGGCTAGCAACTTTTCCTCTTGGTAAAATTGCTGGGGTGACTTCATTGTTTGTTCTAGCATTGTGATGGGAATGATCTCTCCATCCTTTGTTGCCTGTTGCTGAGTTCTGATGAGATGATTTTAGCCACATTCCAGATAATTAAGGTGCTCCAAGTTGAAGAAGATTTCTGTGCAAGCAGGAATGCCATAGTGACCAACAAGTTTGAGGAATTGCTGTGTTGAACCAGGCTTGTGGCACATTAGTTGACTGGTGCAGAGAGGCCTGTACTTGGAGTTAATCAAAGGAAACTTCATTTCAGTGGTGGCTCCCCACATGTATTTCTTGAGAGTGTTCAAGAAGATGTTTAAGTCAGAGAAGGCGACTCCTAGGCGGTTCACAATCATTTGTGGAGGCAGATGGCCAATTGGGCCACTAGACCCAATGAGTTGAGCGTAATACTTCTCAAAGCATTCCATTGCTTTCTTTGACTTTCCTGGTGAAGCAGGTAGTGAGCATGAGTGTAACATCCAGTTCTTTANGAATATATTTTTGTTTTATAATTTAATGTTTGATATACCCGCATCTNAGAAGATGTTTAAGTCAGAGAAGGCGACTCCTAGGCGGTTCACAATCATTTGTGGAGGCAGATGGCCAATTGGGCCACTAGACCCAATGAGTTGAGCGTAATACTTCTCAAAGCATTCCATTGCTTTCTTTGACTTTCCTGGTGAAGCAGGTAGTGAGCATGAGTGTAACATCCAGTTCTTTACTTTCCAAGTGGCAGGTCATGAGGCCACTGTTTGGCAAGCTTCTCTCAGGCTGCTTTGTCCAAAGGTAGTTGGAGCTGCGGGTCACATGTGAGGAAGGCAGCCAATATCCACATGGCTCTGCATGATTGAATTGCTGGAGCGAATTTCTCTGAGAAAAGCTTTTCTGAAAAGTTCTGGTGATCCTGCATGTCATGTGAGAGTCGCAATTCTGCCAAGACCCTTTTGACTGATTGGTTATACTGCAAGTTTGGGCTGCGGATGCTAATTGTGGGCCACTCCATTTCCTGACTGTCTCCTGCAAAGTGGCTGCACTCTGAGAGAAAGCAAAACTTACGTGAAGGTCTGACATGTAGGAGAGGCGAGGCAGATTTATGTTGATAGACTCTAACATTTGAGCATGAATGCATGCATCTATGATAAGTTGAGTGTTGACTGCGAGGCGATGTGTTGGAATCTTCTTGCACATGAGTAGATCTGTATAGATAAGCTTAGTGGCTGAGATGATGTTGGTGTTGTACATACTGGTTGGCATGTACGAACTACTGTAGAAACCTGTGAAGTGTGGAAATGGAAACCTTCTACTTCATCAGGAACGTTATCCTGCTATTCTTCTTTTAGAAACATAACAAGTCAAATATTCTCAACCTTAGTGAGCTGATAAGCAATCTCAATTTTCTCCATGATTTTGCGGTGTGTCACTTCATTCACCTGAAAGAAATAAATGATTAGCAGGTAATCAAAATCAATGTTAATGCACTCGAACTTTTTGATTTTCCCTTTACTGTTCAGGAGCTGGCATAGGTGGGACAAGTTGAAATCTTTGTTAAACATCGTATAAACTGTGCTCCACCAGTATGGTTGCAGCATACCACCCTGCATCTTTGAGTTGTAACAGATGATGGTATTAATCTTGGCCTGCATTCTGTGTTGATAGTGAAAGGAATGATATTGATGGAACAGGTAAGTGCCTTAGTGTTAAAGGTCCATCAAAGCTTATTCTTGGTATCCTCAGATAAGTTGTCTTGGACCAAATAGACCGCCCTTTGCATAGCAATAAAATACAGGTGTAAAATCTTGTTCCCAACTTTAGAAGTCTTTGCTTTTCTCTCTTCTGCTTTCCTGGATCTGAAACTAGTTGAATCATGGGACAAGGGACCAGGACTAGGAGGACTAATGTGACTAATGTGAGCAAAGGGCACTCTAGACTCCTCGGAATCTCACACAAAGAGTTGTCTCCATGCGTAGTCATGGGAATCACGATCCCAAGGGCAGAGTTGTCTCCTCTCATAGTGGCGGCTGCAGCTACTGGAGTCCTCTGCTGGGCACTCTCACTTATGTGAGGTGCTCTCATCTATTCATCTCAGTGTAGCTGCTTGGCTGGTTTCGTCTCATGGGTTCGTCCATTCTCTGATTGTTTCATGGTTGCTAAACAAAAATATAAGGTTAACATCCCAATCCTGGGTATTTTAATGATCTAAATATCTCTGATTTCTAGCTTTTCTCTGAGGCAAAATATGAGTAGCTATAGTGTTGCTACTATTACCAAGGTTACTATTATACTAGACCTGAGTAAGGTCATCTTCCTCACACTCAGTGAGATTGTCATAATACTCAATTTGTTCACGCCATCATCAATGAGGGAAAACTTGTTATTATTGTCAATGACTGTATTATTTATATCTTTAATAGTTCGCCTAAGTTGTTGAAAGTGGGCGACTTTACTGTTATTTAGTAAGTACTGGTGGTGATCTAATACTTTCATGATCACAAAAGGTCCCTGCCAATTGGCGGCAAGCTTTCACACCTGATTGGGGTTGGTAATCTGATGAGGGAAGTACGCAAAAACAGAATCTCCTTGTTTGTGCAGTTCACCATACAATTTTCTATTAAAGTTTCTTCATTGGTGAATAATTAACTGGTTGGTATTTCAGCATATGGTAATATGCACTTCCTGAAACTCCTGTAGCATCCAGTTCACAAAATTCTCTAGGGTAGGTTCATTGTAATCCGGGAACATTATGGATAGCAGTGTATTTGCCTCGCAGCCAAACATAGCCTTAAAAGGGCTGACTTTAGTAGTAGAGTGGATGGCTGTATTATAGAAAAATTCTACTACCTGTATTACTCACTTCCAATGCTGACCAGTGGCCCAGGCTAGAGCTACTCTAATTAATGTAATGATGGTGCAATTTAATCATTTGATGACACCATTTGACTGCAGGTGGTACACAGTATTGAAATCATGTACAATCTCTAACTCTTTCATGAGGGTGGCAATCAGGTTGAGGACTGCAATTGGAGACTAACCTCTCCATAGGTCTGAACTTAAAGATCCACTCCATCACAATTTTCTCTCTGATGACTTCAACTGTAGTACTATTGAGCAGGATGAGCCTTGCATACTTAGTGAAGTGGTCAATCAAGACCAGAAGATACTGAAAGCCTTCCTCATCTTGTGATAATTTCTCTAAGTCCATATGGACTACTTTGTTTGTTCATTTGGCAACCCAACTGTGGAGCTTGGCTCTTTACTCTGGAAAGTGTCTGGCTCCCTGAAGCAGGCATGCTTTGCAATTATGTATTCAACAGCAGCTTGTATTCTGATGGTGACGTAGCAAGAGTTAAAAGTTCTCTCAGTCTGGACGATTCCCAGAGGACCTAGCTCATGGATCTTCCAAATGAGATCCCTCCTAAAATACTTGGGGATTGCCAGCCAGCTGTTTTGACTATGGGCATACAGGAGCCCAGCTTCTGTGACTTTCCAATTGTAATGCTGGAAGTACCTCTTCACAGAACAGCCTAAAGCATAATTCAGATTATTTACTTCTGCTATGATCTCCAACAAGATCTTATCATGCTGCTGATGGACAGCAATTTCCTTTTCAGAGATCTCTTCCTTCACAAGGATGGGGAGGATCTCTTTCCCATTCCAATCAGCATTGATTTCAGGAAGGAGCTCATACTCACAGGTAGGGATAAACCCAAATGGAGTCTTCTCACCAACCAGCTTCCTAAGATCTTGCTTGTAGCTGGGGAGGGCAGTGAAGTAATCTGCGTTTAGATGGAGTTTCCCTGGACAGTGGGTGATCATAAAGGTAAAGTCATTAAGGTACTTGATCCACTGGGCAACAATGTTCAATTTTTTGATAGAAAACTTCTTAAGCCAGGCTAGCATGGAGTTATTGGTGCATACAGTAAACTGTTGACCTAGGATGAAGAAGCAAAATTTCTTTAGGCTCTTGACAAGCGCTAGCACTTGGATTTAGTGGCCCCATAGTTTAACTCAGTGCTTCAGAGCTTCCAATTGAAGTACTGAACAGGGCTTTCTCAACCAATGATGATTTGACTTAAAACGCCACTGATGGCAACAGAGCTTGCATCACAATCAATTAAGAATTCTTTGGTTTAGTCAGGCATGTTGAGACTTGGAATCCACCTCAGTTCTAGCTTCACAGAGTCTAGCTCGTCTTGCTCAGCCCAGGTCCAATGGAACTCACTATTTTTCTGGAGCAGGTTAGAAATGTGCTTTGTTTGATTAGCCAACTCAGGAATAAATGAGCCATAGTAATTCAGAAAGCCCATCAAGCATTGGACATCCTTGTGAGAGCATGGAGTCTTGATGTGATCAAGATGGTCTTTTGCATCATTCTTTATTGAAATTCTTCCAGGTTCAATTACCCTTCCTAAGAAAGTAACTTGTGGCAAAATAAGAGAACACTTATTGCCATTGACCTAGAGACCAGAGTCATACAAGATCTTGACCCAACTTATGCAAATGATTGGTGAATGTGTGTCCAGTGACAAGAATGTCGTCCATATATGCCACGATCCCTGGTTTGAGGATGTTGGCCCCATTCTGCAGTATGAGAGTAACATAATGCTGAAAAGTGGCAGGGGCATTACAGAGCCTGAAGGCCATGTATTTCCACTTGAAAAGGCTGTATGGCATTATAAAGGCTGTTTTCAGGATGTCAGCAGGCTTGCCAATAGGGCTTGCAGAGATCTAGGCATGAGAACAAACTGTATTGGCTAGCACTGTATAAAAGATCTTCAATGTGAGGTAAAGGATACACATCCTTGATAGTAATGTCATTTAGTTTTCTAAAATCAATGCAAAGGTGGTACTTCTCACCTTGCCAAATAAACACTGTAGGTGCTGCATAGGGGCTGTTGCTGCTTTGAATGATACCACTCTCTATCAGATCACTGAGTATCTGTTCATACTCTGCATGTAGGTTCTCTGGCATTTGCTGAACTGGCAACTGAATAGGGTGATCACTTTTAGTTGTAATTTCGTGTTGTTCCCCAATGACCTTACCAAAGCTAATTGAGACATAGTTGAATACATCATGGTGCTGGCACAAGAGAGCAGAAAGCAAATCACATTCATGGGGACTCAGGTGCCCATGAGTTTTTTCATTTATGACTGGGATCTGTACTGGATCACTGGGTTCACTCAGATCATGAATCACAGTGAGAACAAGCAGACAAGCTGTGGCTTTCATTTCAAGTTGGACCAGAGTCGCAATAATGGAAATCTTGGTCGGATCTATTCAGATCAGACGAGCAGAACTGTTGAGCACAGTGATACAAGTCCTGCCATGGGAGACATGACAGAGGTCCAGAGAAAAGTGTATGCCCAGAAGGTGTTTCCCTCTTTGTCCAGAGATCATTACATTGCCCTTGTAAGGAGAGTTAGCAGTGACAGCAAATCGTCGCCAGTGCCAGGGTTCCACAACAATAGTTTCAGAGAGTTTTAACAGAATTTCTTGGTTGCAAATTGTAGAAAGTTCCTCCTGAGGCTTGCTTTCACAGATTGAGATAGTCTATGATGCAGGCATTCTTTTTGAGAAAATCATTGCCAAGGATAATGTCGTATGGCAAGGGCTGATCACAAGTGTCTATAATGATGAGATCTACTTGGAAACACTCCTGACAAATTTGTAGTTCAAGGTTATTTATTTGACCTTTCAATGAGATAGTATTTCCTGAAGCATCCAGCAAGTGTGATTTAGACAGCAAGAGACTCTCTCTCTCCAAACAAAGCTTGTTGCAAAAGGTGTTGCTTATTATGGAAGCAGAGGCTCCCGTATCAATTGTGACATTGATTAAAAGTCTGTTCACATCCACAGGGATGAGGTTGGTTGCAGTAATGAGGTGATCACCAAGACATCAGGAAGGAGGCGGTGCTCCATCTAATTTAAATGACTGACAGACTTGACATTGGTGTCAGGAGTACACTTCAGTTGACAGCTCTTCAATAATGAAACCATCTCCATTAGCCACTAGACAAATGCTTGCACAATACTGAGTCTGAATGTGACTTGATTGTCTGTAATGTGTTACTTCATTATCAGGTTTTTTCGACACTACAGCAGAACTTGAGGAGGTTGGCGGTTTGGGGGTCGTCTGACCTGTCTTCAAATCTCCAGCATCTTTTTCAATGCAAGTTGTATTTTGCAACATGTACACTATACTGATTGTCCTCTGGATTGCACTTAAGTTTGAGACAGCTCTGAATGGTGGAGGGAAGACCCCGACAGATTTACAAAAAGAGATCATGTTGCGAGTATTCTGGCGTCAACTTGCTAAGGCAAAAAAGTCTGTTGACCTGCATAATATAGGTCCTGACATCATCTTCCTTTTTGAAGGAGAGATCACATAAGAGCATCTTATATTGCTGTTTTATATGAGGCACCATGTAATGGTCCTCAAAATGACTGATGAGTAATTGGTAATCAGTTTTAACCTCTCTGTCCAACATCATGTACTGATTGTATGCAAGGCCTTGGAGATACATGGGAAATTGAGCAACTGCAGCATCCTGTGTAGCTTTATATTGTTTCATAGTGCGCTCAAAGAGGAAGAGCCACTCTTCAAATGACTGTGAGATCTGGTCAATCTTCCCAGTAAATTTGGGCAACACGAAGTGTCAATTGAAAAGGTTTGCTGGTTCACTTCCAGATGCTTCTGTGGGAAAATAGACTGGGTAAAGCATGGCCAACAAGTTGTTGCAGACCTGATAGGGTTACTCAGAGGAGGAGGCAAAGTGATCATAGCAGTTGGCGTAACTGTAACACTGACAGGTGCAGTAGGCACTACTGTTGTGCTCAGGGTACAGGGGCCCAGCATAGCTATGGTGGTTAAAGTTGAAACTTGTGTAAGAGCTGACTGGGTAAATGTAGGGCCTCCAACTGTAAAAGAGGTAATGGGGGTAACAAATGGCAGCGTCACTGGAGTCATGGTAGGTGCTGTCAGAGCATGAGAAAGGTGAGCAGAAAATGTTTGCAATATAATATGTGAAAATGTTTCAGAGAGAGCATCAAGAGCACTATCCAAGAAGGCACAAGTTACATACTCAGGTTCTTCTGACGAGATCAGTGGAAAACACAGGGTATGTTCTTGAACTTGCATCTCTAATGCAAGCAAGCATCTCTCACACTGCCAAGCAGCAGTGGCTTGTTGTTGCAACTCTGCCTGCAAGGCATCAAGACAGGCTTCACAGGAGTGGCACTGAGAAATCTGCTCAGAGAGGGCTTCTCTAAGCTGTTCAACTTTGGTTGTCAGTGACTCAAGAGAAGGCAACATTGGCTTATATGAAATGAACAGATTTGACAAGGTAGCAGGAATGAGGATCACTTGCTGAAAAACTTTGGAGGGTGTAGACATAGCAGAAACAAGTTTAGTAGGGGTGTAGATAAAACAACAGCAGAATCAAATCCAACAGTGTGAGGGGCAGTGTTGAGGCCACCAGCACTCACACAGGGGAAGTCCTAAGTGGGAGTCCCATTATGAGAAATAGAGAAATCCATATCCATAAGTAACAAGAATAAGTAAAAGTAAAGTAAGAAAAAGAGGTTCCAAAAGCAATTCCAATAATGTAGGAGAAACATCCAACTGCATAGGAGAAACAAAAAGTAACTGACTGACAGCAGTGAGGTATAGGTATGGTAATCATTCTAAATACTAGAATAATGAGACAACGCCAATATGGCACTAAGAACAAGTAAGAACAATTGAGGCTTGGTAACAGCTTCAGATCACAGAATTGGAAGTGTAGAATTATGTATGAGGTAAAGTTGTGCATCAATTGGTGGTGAAGTAAATCACAGTCAGGGGAAATCCATCCCAGCTGACTCACACCTAATGGAAAGAACAAAACCAAATACAGTAAGAAAACACCAAGAACAGTTCTGAATCACGTCAGGGTCACCATGTAGAATCACAGGGCGCGTCTAGCAGGTCAAGTGGCACTGGGTAACACATAGTAGTGACTGAAGGTTGCAAAGATTTACCATTGCCAAGAGCAACCAGTTTTCCAACAAAACAAATGAACATTGGTAGTTTGCCAATTTCACTATAGAAAGAACTGAAACCATTCCTCAAGAAGGCATTCCAGATAGCGACCAATTCACAAAGCATCACGCCAAAGCCAAATCATGAAAAACCATCCTTACTCACCAAGGTGCAAATTGTGTGTATTAATTTCTAGCTCAGTAAAACAAATTTAGCTCAGTGTTCTTCTTATCTCAGCTCATTTAATAAGATATAATAACATGTAATTGTCATGTATTCTTGTACGCCAGTGGCATATTATATTGCATTGTGTTGTTTTAAGTGCATGTACAAATTTATTGATGTAAACAGTTGTTATTCCCTATACATAGGCCTAGACCTAAAGTGACCACAATATGGGCTACCATCTGTCAAGGAGTGAGTCGTCACCCCAGGCACAGCAGAGTTCCTCCCACATTATTGCCAGATCTTACAGATTCATTATTATAAAATCAATACCATATCTAAAAAGGTTAGAGATATTATAAATAATAAAAAAGCAAATGGTATCCAGCAAGACAAAATTTATTTAACATTTGCTACAATAATTTCCATACTTTTATGCAGAAAAAAGGTAAATATTTACCATTTACAAATTCACTTAATTGCACTCACAATTCAAACAAGCAATTACACATCCAACTTGATTTAGGGGACAATTAATAACAAATTTGAAAATTAAGTTTGAAAACACTGAAAATCATTAAAATCACTAAATTAATCAAAGATTAGCACCAAATTAATGAAAGAGTGCCATTAATTTAATAAAGGTAAAAATAAGGGCCCTGAGAGAAGAGTAGCAATAGTAGCAACATTACTGCTACTCATATTTTGCCTAGACATAGAGTTAGAGACCAAGAGTATTTAGATCATTTAAATACCCAAGATTGGGAACCTAATTAATCTTTATGTTTGGCAACCAAGCCACATCAGATGAAACAAACTGAAAACCAGCTGCCTGCAAGGAGATGAGTGAGGCAAAGACACAATCTGTGAGATGAAAGGAGGTGAGATGTTACCCCCCATCAAGCAGAGGAGAGCATATCCTGGAAACAAGGAAGGACACAAGAGGACTTGAGTAACAGAACGCCCGACTAATTGGGGAGACAACACTCTCCTTGGGAGTATGATTCCCACAACTACTTTGGGAGACAACACTCCCCTCAGGAGCAGACCTCAGATGACTACACAGGGAGAAAACACTCTCAGCAGGAACCTGAGGAGTCTAGTAGAGTAAGAATGCCTTTTGCTAATATTAGTGCTAATATAAGTGACACCCAACCACCCCAAAGTGACTTGATAACCCCCTCTAGTCCCAGTCCTTTGTCACATGCTTCTACAAGTAATCGATCAAAGAAGACTGAAGAAAGGCAGAAGAAGACATCCAAAGTTGGAGATTAGATACTCCACCCATACTTTATCACAAACCCTAAGGCCATTAGTTTCATGCACAACAACTTGTCTAAAGAAACTAGGAACAAACTGAGGTGGACATATAACACTAAGTCATTAACATGCTCTATTGATGTTATCCCATCTGTCATTGATGCTGAGTGTAGGCTGAAAATCAACACTATTATTTGTTACAATTCTAAGATGCATGGTGGGCTAAAGAGGCCCTATTGGTAGAGTACTGTCCACACTATGTTTGACGAGGTCTTTAACCTCACACACTTGTGCCAGCTTCTTAACAGCAATAAATCCATCCAAAAGTTCAAATGTGTTAACATTGATTTTGAGAATTTTCTCATTGTTTACTTTTTCCATGTACGTGAGGTGAACCAGCCCAAGGATCATGGAGAAGATAGAAATTGCCTACTGACTTGTGAAGGTTGAGAATATCCACCTTGCCATGTTTTTAAAGGAAGAATACCAGGACGAGATCCCAGAGCAGGTCGAAATTCTCCACTTCCAAATGGAAGACTTTATGATTCTATACAGTAACTATTATAAGCCAGTGAGTATGTATCATACAAACATTATTTCAATAACTAAGCTGATATACACTGATCTCTTGCTTTGCAAAAGGATCCCTATGCATTGCCACGCCATTGATACAAGAATAATCATTGACGCTGCTGTCCATGCTCAAACTCTTGAGTCAATTAACATCAACCTGCCTGGCTTGGCCACCATTACAGACATTCATGTTAGTCTTGCTTTCTCTCAGAGTGTGACCACACTAGCTGAGTTCAATGGAATTTTGACATCACTGAAAGCAGATAAGAGCCCCAAAACTGAGTGGCCAACTATTAGAATCTGCAGTACTTGAGATCTGTGGAAAGACTACTTATGGAACTGTGCATATCTTACATCTTGCAGGATCAACAAAACTGCAGAAAAGTTATTCTCTGAGAATTTTGCACCTTCTATCCAATCTTGTGGAGCCATTTGGATCCTCTCAATTTTTCTTATGAGCAATCCCCAGCTTCAGTTACCTCTCAACCAACATGACCAAGAGAATCTAGCCAAGTTATGCACCCATGAACTCGTGATTTGTCCCACAGCCTGGAAAGTGAAGAATTGGCTGCTACATGCATGTTCTTTACCAGCATTTGAGAAGCGTTTTGAGAAGCACTATGCAAGATTAATAGGAACCAGCAGTCCCCTAGGGTGATTGCCACCACAAATGATTGTAAATGGTCTTGGTGTCATGTTTTCAGATCTTAATATTTTTTCTGATACCCTCAAAAATTATATTTGGGGAGCCACTGCCAAAACCAAATTTCCATCACTTAACTCAGAGTATGCTCCACTCTACACAAACTGTCTTATCCGTCAAGAGCCCAGGTCCATGCAGCAGTTCTTGGAGCTTGTTACCCATTACAACATCCATATGAAAACTGAGATTCTGTTCAACCTGGAGAAAATGAATTATACCAATAGTGGCTACAACAAAATAGCCAAGACTAGAAGACATGCAGCCAAAGATGGCGAAGTCATTCTGCTCACTGTTATTGGACAAACGATGTGCTCCCTTGAGCAATTTTACCACAAAGAAGAGCTATTGTCTTCATCAGCTATCAAGGTATCACCTGGCACTAAGGCCCTCCTCAAGGCCATCAACTTACAAAAGTTTTCTGGAGTTGCAACCTCCCCTGTCCCCACACCCGCCTGGTCCATTACCAAAGATGAGCACATACTTACCATTGAACACCATCCTGAGGAGTTCACTGAGAAGCTCACAATAGCTGACTGCATCATTGAGAGTAACTGTGATAATGATATTCTGGGCTTTATGAAGTGGTGCCTCACTGAAATGTTTACAAAGGAGGAGTTAGTGCTTCTACAATCACCTAGGTAACAAATAGCCTTGGACATAGAATGCACTATGGCCCAACTATGCATTTCCTCTACTCAAGTTATGAACCTCTGCAAACATGGATTAAGGAGTACTTTTTGGGATTCAATCAAGGATGCTAAGATCAATTATCCTATCACAATTGGGACTGCCATGCTCAAGAAAAAGGTTGAGTTTGAACAGTTGGAAACCAATGCCAAGAAACACAATCTGCCCTGTATACCACCACCATGCCTAATGACACCACTAATTTTACCATCTTGGAGAATAAGGAAGGAGCACAAAAAGGTGTCAGCCCACTTGTCTGATAAAATTAATTACATATCTACTGCAACAGAGATCACTAAAGCCATGAAGATGAAAGATTACAAAGAAACAAGGGACACCTTAATAGACTGTGGCAATCCTGAATGCGTTTTCATTTACTGCAAGTTAACCATCAAGGACATCTTTCAAAAGGGGCAGCCAATCTCAACACAACTTCAGAAGATCCACACTAAGATCACTTTGTTATACCCATGCGTCCTTATATTATTTCAAGCTTCAGGAGACATGATGTGGATCAACAATGTCAAGATGATAACATGCAATTATGATGTCACAAAAAGAATTGAAATCATTACTATGCTGAGGGCCAAGATGAACAATCCAGAGGAAATAACTCTCCAACAGGTCAATGAGTATTGCTCACTCTTTATGAACAATACTACTTGAATGTGATCTCTCTGTGAAGTCTTTACACATTTTTATCCCAACACCCAGATCAGTGCAGAGGACTCACACACTTCAGACACAGATGCACTCATGACCCTCATGATTGCCTTGAAAGTTCTCTGGCTCAATGAGCAGTTTTACAATACATTCACAAGTAGACTTAACAATTTACAAAGAAATTGCCTGATCAGCTCTCGCCTGCCCAAAATTGAGTTCTTTCAACTACTTAGCAAAGCCATCACACAATGAGAGACATTGATGCAGATTACTAGGCGCCCTAAGTATGCTGAAGTTTTGTCTTGGGACAATGTCCTTGCTATTGAAATGGTGGAGGAGATGCAAAAGTTGTTATCAGGTCCCACTGTCCTACTGTTACCACAAACTTAACAGTGCAATGGAGGGTGTGTAGAGTCACTCAGGGCCCTATTTTAATTTGTTCAATTATTTCTGATTAATTTGGCACTTTAGTTTTAGTGATTACATCATCATGTTTAATTCTTTGTATTTTGGAGTGCAGTTTTATGATCATTTTATTATTGTCCCCTTGATCTGAGTTATGTGTTATTGTTCATTTAATTTGCAAGGGAATTTCATGCAACATTTTGTAAACATGTAACAGGTAATAATTTACTGAAATTGTTATAAATATGTGAGAGAACTGTAGCAATTGCACAAATTAATTTGTCTCACTTCAATCTTGCTTAAGATCCAGCAACAATTTGGGAGTTACTGCACAAGTGTCTAGCATGAAAACTAGCCTTTTGACAGTTGGCAGCCTAAATCATGGTCACTTTAGGTTATGGCTACATGTATGTGTAGAGAATAACATCTTTTAATTCAATCATTTCATTTTGTACATGCACTTAATAGCAACACACTGCAAATATACTATGCTGTTGGCAAATATAAATGCACAGCAATTATGTGCCCTTTGTTTTATTATTTATTTACATAAGCTGAGATAATATAAAGGCTGATGTAACTGACTTAAACTTGATTTGTAATGTGTAACTTGTACTTGCAACCAGGAACTGTCACTAGCTGCTTAATAAATATTTATTTAGCCATTACCAAAAATTACTGGCTTTAATTAATACAAATAATCAAATAGATAATTACTTGCAGCTTCCTAACTTACATTTACTTACTGTTACATGCTTGGTCTCATCATCAGTCTATTTATAGGTCACCTATGTTGTCTAGTTAATATAAGATATAATAACCTATGATCAGTTATCCAACCATTTCTTTGATAGTTTTATTATTGCATACATGTTAATGAAAAAATCAGTAGTCAGCTAAATGGAGAAAAACTCCTCTAATTGTATCCCTAACATAGATGCAGTTACATGCCTTGGATCAAGGACCCTGGAATCACTCCCAATGTGTGCCCTTGCCACTACTAATGCATTGACCATTTAGCTTGACATTGTTTAATAATAATCAAACTGAATTAAATCTAAAGATAAGATTTTCAAAGAATTTACTTCAACAGTTTCTCCAATTGATTTCATGCTATTAATAGTTTCTAATCCAAAAGTACCTGTCAATTTTGAATTTCAAATCATCTGTCAAGATCCCTCAAAAATAATGGAAGTGTTAATGCCCCTTTTAATTTTGCCAAAATGGTTTTGACAGATACTATTTGGTAAATGTTGTTTCTTAGTTGCAATATACAAAATTACTGATGCTAAACTTAAATTGATTCTAGTTTACAATTAACACTGTTTTTAATTGTCATTGAATTTGATATTAATCTTCTCCAACAAATCTCTTTTTGTTTTGCAGCTCTAATTGTTGGATTATGCTCAATCTATCTTGGTTGCTTTGATATTCACCATTGATCTCTTCAAACTTTGAAAATTTAATAGTCTTTCATTGTCTAACATGTACTCATTATTTGGTAGTATTTGTGTGATTGTGTAAGGCCTGGAACAAACTGTTTTTAATTTTTGGACTTGATTTGTATCAGTGAATTTTATCAGTATGACTGCATATACTTTATCCCCTCTTTGTGTGCACGATTGTAAATTTTTCTATTATAATTGCATTGTTGTCTCATGGCTGACTTTCTTATATTGTGACACATTGTCTTGTGTATTGCTGTAATTTGGCTTTTAAGCTGATTCACATATTCGTTGCCCATTCCATCACTGTAGTTGAAGTATTGCATGGATAGAGGTGGGGTGGCTTCCCTGCTGAACATTGCTTTGAAGGGGTCATCCCTGTCATTGAGTGCACAGAAGTGTTGTAAGAATACTCCACCATTTTGATCAGCTTTCTCCATTTGTTCCCGCCTATTCTTGATGGCGCCACTCTTATTAGTTTGATTAACATTTGATTTAAATACTCTATAGCTTTGTTTGCCTGAGGAGGGTATGCTGTCATTCACTCATTGACTATTTCTAATAGTTTTGCCATCTCAGAATAGTCTGGTCTTGAATTGCAGTCCTTTGTTGGTTATTATCATTTCCATTGGACCAAATTTCAGGATCCATTCTTTCATCATTATCTCAGCTGTTGTGTTTTTCATTGGGATCATTTTTGTATATTTGGTGAAATTGTCCACCATTACCAAAAGGTGTTGATGTCACTCCTTGTCTTTTGATAGCATCTCCAAATTAATGTGTATTATCTTGTTTGGTTGTGTTGCAATTATTTTTTCTAGTGATGCCTCTGTGCTGGGAAGTGCTGCTTGTTATTCAATAAACACATTGTACATTTATTTATTATTTCTTCCATTATTTTCCTCATAGCTGTAGTGATGAATCTGGAATTAAAGGTTTTCTCTGTCTGCATTATGCCTAAGTGGCCTTTTTTGTGCACTTTCTGTATGAGTTCTCTGTTGTAGTATTTGGGGATCACAATTCTATTGTTTTGTGCCTGGACATATGGCAATCCATGTTTATACAACTTCCATTCATACCATTCATAGTAGCTTGCTGTCAGTTTTAATAGTTTTGTCTGCAGTTCTCTTATCTTCTTGATGATTTTGTTAAGTATTACATTGTCCCTCTGTTTCTCTATTATTTCTTGTTCAGATATTTCTTCCTTCATCATTTTCAGTAAAACTGCTTGCCCACATTTATCTCTGGTAGTCCTTTGTACTTCATTTGTGGTAAGAATTGAAACTGTTTCTTTTCTCCATCTGCTTTTGCCGATTCCCTTTGATATTTGGGTAATGATGTCCAAAAATCTGTGTTGTTGTGTAGTGTGCCTTTGCAGTGTTCCATTGTGAACATAAATTCATTTAAATACTATCCCTGACTTGTCTCCAGAAAATTTTTTTAGCCAGGCTAATCCACTATTGTCAGTGCATACTCTAAACTCTCGACCAATTAGAAAGTGTTTGAATTTTCTAATGCTCTCAATGAGTGCCAACATTTCCAACTTCATTGACCCATAATTTTCTTTGCTTGCTTTCAGTTTCCGAATGAAGAATTGCACGGGCACCTCCTTTCCATTCTTTAGCTGTCCTCAAATTGCTCTAATAGCAACTTTGCTAGCATTGCAATCTAAAAAAAAATTCTTCTTGTAGTCTGGCGTATTTAATGATGGTAATTTTGCTAATTCTTCTTGATATTGTCGAGCTCTTCTTGTTCCTGCCAAGTCCATATGAATAGTACTGATATTCTCATGAGTCTAGTAATCTTCACAGTTATTCCAGCAATGTTTGGGATAAAGGTTCCACAGTAATTGAAAAAACACATTACCCTCTACCCAGATAACAATTGAGGGGCTAAACAACGTTGTTCTAAAGTTGAAATGGTACCATTTCATTGGTTGAAACAATGTTGCTTCAACAACATCACATTAGGTTGCTTTTTATGAATAAAAAAGGAATATTTTAAGGTCGTAACAATATTGTTTTATGTTGTCACACAATTGTTTTAGGATTATTTTTATATACAAAATAACATTTAATATTGCTAAACAGTTCAAGAAATTCTGCTTAAACAAACACAAGTTTGATAAAGAGCAAACCATTATCTATCAGATGTTAAACAATTAATAAATGTCTCATATATAAATGCTAACAATGAGCATAAAAATCTGCCAAATTTAACAAAAATTTAAAAATCTAAAATTAAGCACAATTTTGAAATAGTACATTCTTAAATTGTGAAAAACATCTTCTGCTCAAATGTAACATTTTTATTTAACAGTCAATTTCAAGATGTCCAAATACTCATGAATAAATTATTCTGAAAATTCAATTGTTTGGTATACTATAATTTTCAGATATTGAAAATTTCAAAAAGGTTTCATAAATCCTTTTTTTATATTAAATGGATCTAGTAATAAGAATAACAAAATGAGTTTTATTTCTGAGTGTTTGTGTACTAATTATTTATTATTAAAGTGAGTGGTTGCTGCAACAACCAAAAGTATGAAACAACATAAAAACAATCAAAATTGTTATCTGGGTATATGTCCTTTTTGTTGTTTGGTTTTTCTATTTTCTGAATCATATCCCTTGCATTGTCTTTCATGCATATCCTGCCTTACTCGATCACTCTTCCCAGAAGTATTATTTTTTCCTTCAATATATCACACTTATTTCTGTTGATTCTGAGACCTGTTTTCTCCAGTATTGTCAGTGTTCTTTCCAGCTTCTCTAGATGCTCTTGTACTGTATTGCTCATTACTATGATGTCATCTATATAAGCATTGACTCCGTCCTCCATTCTGTGTGTCCTATCCTTCAGTACTTTTGTAATGTATCTCTGAAAAGTCTCCAATGTGGTACACAATCCAAACGCCATGTATATCAATTCATATAATCCATAAGGTGTTATAAATGCCGTTTTTCGATATCTTCCTCTTCCATCTTCACCTGTCAGTATGCCTTACATCAATCTATTGACGTAAAGTATTTGTGTTTACTTGCCTCATATAACATATCTTCTATATGTGGAAGGGGGTACGAATCCTTCTTTGTCACCTCATTCAGCTTGTGAAAGTCTATACATAAGTGATACTTGTTTCCTTGATTCACAAACACCATCAGTGTTGCATATGGGCTTTTGCTTGATCGGATTATTTTGTTGTCGATCAGTTCACTTAGTATGCGATTGTATTCGTCTTTCATCTGCTCTGGCACTCTTCTTACCGGCAGCTTTATTGGCTTGTCTGTTGTTATTACTATTTTGTGTGTTTAGCCTATTGCTTAACCCACACTTATTTCTCCATAATTGAATTTCCATTTGTGTCTCTCCAACATCTCTTTTAACTG
The DNA here is from genome assembly GCA_900660155.1 of Hofstenia miamia. Lineage (NCBI taxonomy): Eukaryota > Metazoa > Xenacoelomorpha > Acoela > Hofsteniidae > Hofstenia > Hofstenia miamia. The sequence continues at coordinate 1,623,550 of CABFPE010000019.1, read as the reverse complement.
TTGAATTTCTCTCTCTTCTAAGTGTTGGTAGTCTTCATTCTTTATTTCTAGTATTCTACAAATGTCTTCTTCACATGCTTTCGTCCCTATGCCCTAGGCCCTTCGGAGTACTTGCTACTTTGATGGTGTTCATCCACTCGCCCTCGAATCCCCCATGTGGAGTACTTACTGCTTTCCTTTGCACATCCTCAAATTGACCTTGCAAATTACTCGCCCCATCGTCGTCTTTGATCACTCTCCAAATAAGTCTGATGTTAGATTTAATGTATTTTCCATATATTTTCATATTTCATCTTTTTACATTGATATTCTGGTTCGTTGCATTCAGGATTGGTATTTTGCCTTTTCCATTTTTAACAGTGCAAACACTTGATGGCATTGATACTCTCTTTTTATTAATTCCTTTATTCTCATATAACATTATGTCTGTTGTTATTTGACTTTCTCTTTCTATTGTGTACATTCTCCACTGGTGTGGCTGCAACTGAATATCTTCTTCCAACTAAAAAATTATTGTCTTTTGTCTGCCTTCTTCCTCCTTGATTTTTATCGTCCTGTTTGCATAGTTTATAATGCATCCATTTTTTGTTAGGAAGTCGTTGCCAAGTATAGCCTCGTAGGGTAACAAGTTATTATGTGTATCCACCACCACCAGTGATTGCCCGAATGTCATATTGGCTATTCTCATTTGAACTGACTTTATCATCCCTTTTGAATTGATATATTCACCAGATGCATTAATTAGATGTTTGTTCAATTTATCGAAGACTTTTTGTTTGAAACCCAGTTTTGTTGCACACTCATCAGTTATTATTGACGTTGCTGCTCCTGTATCAATCGTTACTTTTGTCATCACTCCGTTAATTGTTACCATTATCATATTTATGTTGTCTAAATTCGTTAAAATCATTATTGGTGCATGGTTTTTGTTAGTGGCGCTCTACCTAGTTTTCTGACTCTTCATCAGTCTGTGATTCTATTCAATCTTCATCATCATAGTAAGTTTCTTCATCCCCAATCACATTTATTTGTTTCATACAATCGGGGTTTTTATGACCCTTTTGATATCATTTTTCTCGCGTTTAATGACATGTTTGATTGCATAAGACAACAACGATTCCTGCACATATTTGCTATTAAGTATGGGATACAAATTCCGTTATGTATATAAGGTATATATATATATATATATATATTATTATTTGTATTCTACTGAATTTATAAATCGTTCGATTGTACATCTCGACTCAAATTCAATGTTTTTCATAGATTTTCCGTGGAACTGCAGTTGTCTGAATGACAAATACCCATTTGTTGCTCATTTCATTATAATAGGGAAAACTTATCTGAGTAAATTTTAATACACCTTTTTCCATAATTTTTGTGTTGAAGTTTTATTAGTGTGCCCATGCAATAATTTCTTTGCATATAATTGCATTGCAGTAAGAAATAGATAATGAAAATATGTTTAAATGTATGTTCAATTTTCAAATAGGCTATCATCCTATTAGGTTTGTTGAGATTCAAGGAAAATCTTAACAGGCACTTTAAAATATTTATCTGTAATCATTGCAAAATTACTTTGTATCCGCATTTTAAGGGAATTGTTTATTTTTGTTTATTTTATTAGTGGTTGAAAAATATTGTCAAAAAAGTTATTATAAATTTGCTAACTCACTTCAATCAGCAAAAAGCTAAAAATTATTTTGTAAATCTATGCTGTTAACTAAAATTTTTCTGTTTTTCAAAGAAGTTCTCAAGTAAATATAGATATTTTGAAACAATACACGTTTCAAGGCATAATATATTGCCTTGAACCTCCTCATTTTAGTCTATTAGGAGACACTGACATTAACTTCACATGGACAATAGCAGATGCAATGAAGAGTTTGTGCATGGATTCCTGCTTGATGAAAGGGAAAAAATTACAGTGAATTTATTCATAGTTGCAATGGGAATTTTGTGAACATCTTTGCAGGTTACGAATTTCTGATATTCAAAAAATAATGTAGCAGATGGGGTATCACATCGTTTAAGATCATTGAACCATAGATTTTAATACTTAATGGTGATCAAATTTTTTGTAAGTGTTTGCCGGAGTAAGCAGATAATTCAAAACATTTGTTTTATGAATTTGTTTATAATAACACAGGAAAAAGTGAACGTAACAACAATGCAAATGTTAAAGGCAATTTTGTAAATAAGTTAATATCATTATGTAATAACATAACAAGAATTGGAGAAAGAATAACTAAATTAAAAGGACATAGCAGTAAGTAGGTAGACCACATTTCATGATGGAGGATTAAGCAATAACAGAGGTAATTTAAATGATATTGTATTCCACAAATATATAAATGTTAAAATTTCGTATTTTATTCTTTAATAACTATAGACCTTGCTAAAAATGTTTGGCTTTTTCAAAAATCAATATAAATTTATATCATTTTTATGGAATACTAGAAAAGAAAGTTTTCATAAGTATTTTTTTCAAATACTTAGTAATATAAAAATGTTGAAGGTATAAATAGGAAATGCTTAAATTTATTTGTTTAGCAGAAATAAGCTTTGTTCCATAAACATCACTATTTTCATAATTTTAGGATAAAAGGAAATCATGTTAAATTTTCAATTTCACATCGACGCTAGTGTCAGCATTGGACAACAATCGATTGATTTACTTTATAAATGTACATACATGTGTGCAATGTTATAGCAATTAAGCAAAATATAGAAACTATTAACATGTATTTGAGAATAAAGGGATCATCAAATATAACAATTTGAAAATACTAATTTTAAATGCAATAAAATTTTACATTGAAAATTAAGATTTTATCATACCACTGCAAGTTTTACAGAGAAACAGTTAAGCGCTACATAGCAAGACTCTGTGATTTGAATTCCTTGAGATTGCTATCATAAAATGCACAATTGTTTAGAAATTTTTGTACATTTTAGAACATTAAGTAATGCAAAAAATTAAAATTAACGATTATTTATCAATTTGAAAATTTTGTGTTCCATCAGTTAGCGGGAGACATTGCATTTCTTAAAAATACTATGTTTCAGTGCAGATTCGCCAATGGGTTGCGACTTAAACATAATAGTGCATAGTTGACATAATTACGCCTAATGAAACCTATTTTCCTTTAGTTTTAAGTGATGTGTTGGCATTTTGACACCAGGAGCAAAACTTCTATCTCAAATATGCTATTTTATATCAGAATGGACCCAAAAGATAAAAATTGGTTTGCACAAGGCTGACCGTGAAGGTTGACCCCTTCAAGATCTGATATCGAACTAATAAAGATATTTTTTGAATATTCGCTTTGATTATAACCCATTGACTTCTCTTTTGTAAGATCCCTAGTAAATTCATATCATTTCCGATTTATTCAACAAATATTTTTGTTTTCACTCTCACACATATCTAATTATAAAAGACTTTGCAGTAACATGAGTGCGTTCATCGTTTCAAAAGCTAAGGCATCGATCAGATTTGTATGATATACAAGTGTATTTATGGCCACAGAATCTCTAAGATAATGAACTACAAATACGCATCACGACATACAACATCAACTATAGCAAATAGACGGTGTACACTTAATGTAAGACAATGTAAAGTAGTTAGACACTGCAACTTACAGCACAACGTGAGCAACCTGAGCAAAGGAGCTTCATCTGATTCATTTGACTCTTCATTACTTCGTATTCATGTTTCAGAATAGAGTTCTCGTATTCCAATTGTTGTGATTTCAAAATTAGTTGTTGGTCTTTTTCACGACGAGCGTCCCTTGATTTTTTTGCAGCAATGTTATTCTTAAGGCGTCGCTGCCAATATTTTTCATCTTTCATTTCATGAGATATGAACTGCTTACGAAGTTTTCTTCGTGGACGATCCGAGGAAAATTCAACTAAGCTGGGCGGGCGTTTGGGGTTGTCACATCCACTAGTACTGCTGCTATGATGTTCAGTTGGAATATTAGAGACATACTTCCAATCCAAGTCAGCGTTTGAACTACTTTCTCCACTGGAGCTACTGCTGCCGCTGTAGCTGTTGTTGAAGGGGGTGAAACGGTCTTCTGAGGTGTCAAGAGGCGGCTGGGGATTAGTTATATTCAGCAACATCCCATCTACGTACCTATCAGCGTCGAAGTCAGTATATGTTGGACACTCGTAGTTAAAGTTATCTCGTGGTACAAAGAAATTGGAGTTCCCGTAGTTGCTATAAGCGTATTCATTGCTATCATCCTGCTCGTAGACGGAATCTAAGTAGAAGGACGAATTGTCAGAAGACGAATTGCTCATTACGTAATCAATAAACCAAGTGGAATATTCCTATAAAGACATTAGTAATCATAAAAAGGATGACTTAGAACAATTAGTATGCAAATGTCAGTAGTCTAACTCAAAGTGGATTGATTTAATCACGAACTTTTTCAGTAACCTCTAAAAAATATGCACATTTCAATATTTGAAAAATATTGTAAGCCCTAAAAAATGTTCACAGCTTTAAAATTACTGAACCAACCAATTTAATTGACACTGTTTAAATTTAACTGAACTTAGCCTTTCTTGCAATCCATGCTGCATTTTTGTCGATCTATACATAAGAACTAATCGAAGACGACAAAATTCAATATTAAAGGTGGTTATGTGCAATGCAGTTGGTTTAATATGATGTATTAAAATACCTTTTCACAGATGCTATGCATTTCTTCCAAATTGGAAATTTACTCCTAAAGCATCTTAAAAATGGAGATGATCAATTGATATTAAGAAATTATTCATGACCTTTATTTCCGAGAATCAAAAGCTGTCACGATCTTTTCTATTAGAGGTCCAAGTGCAATAGTGAATTCAAATTTGCATTTATGTAATTTATAGTAAAGCAAGCGTATTCTATGCAATTAGCATGTTTAAAACATCTCGACAATTAAAATGCAACGATTAGGCAATTAGCATAAACTCAGCATTTCCCTCTGAAACTAGTAATTTCAAAAAGTAAATAGCATTTTTAAGCAAATATGGTTGCTTTTCAGTTATTTACAAGCCCATTATAAGGCATATGAATAGCATAATTTAAAATGTAGAGATTAAAAATCCAAGTTTTCACTTTCATACTGTGTCTTGTTTCATCTTTTCGTTCTATATTAAAATATTTAAATGTTATCACACGGAATTACTAGTGAAGGTTTCATGCAATACATACAGTATATTGTTATTGCAAAATAACAGCCTTACACTTTCATTCTACTACCTCCTTAATTAAGCTAATAAATATGATTTGTCTGATTGTGCCACCTTGTCTTGAGCAATCATCATTTGATTAAGCCTATAAAGAGATTAATACTGTTAGTTATGTAATATATAATTATCAATCGATTGTAAATGTATACATGTGTAGAGTAATTACCATAAAAACCTTAGTTATTTTGCAATTCAATATCATACTTACACAGTACATCTTGATTTTCTTCTGTGACGTAATTACAGGAAAAAAGTATGTTTGTTGTTTCACATAAAAATACCTGTTTAAGGTGCATAATAGTTCGAACTAATGCTTTTCACATTAGCGTTGTCCTCTTCGTTGATACTGGTACTTTGAAAGTATGAATTCTTAATTTCAGAATGTACCTGTTAGCATTTAGATCTAAGCTTAACATTTCTGACAATTGCTGAACACTCTTACAATTATTCACAGCAAAATGCGTGGTAAAACTATTTCCTTCGAAATACAAAAAATTCTTCGAAAATATTCCACAGAAAAATTTTTGCGAATTTCTTCAATTATCAATGCAAACAGAATCTTCCATTATTTCATATTATAAAATAACGGTCATTAGCAAAACCAGAGCGCCCTTCTTAAACAATGGGCAGCACCCACGCAAATTTAGCCCGTCTTTCTCCCCATTTGACCGTGTTTAATGTCGAAACAGTTGAATGCAGATTGGAGAGATTGATATTTGGTGCATGATCACACAATTCGCGGAATTTTAAACAAATATGGGCTATATGGTTGCTTAAAATTGGAATTATTTAATTAGTCCGAACTATTATGCTCAAGGCTGTATATTGGATAACGTCTTGCTTTGAAATCTTACAGCCAATTATAAAAAAACAACAGAAGCTGCAAATTTTCAATTTTTAGGATTAATATAGACTATACATACTTTTAAATTCCCAAAAAATAAGATGGAAGAAAACGTTCTTGAAATAATTAATTATAAATTTTAAAAAGGTGCAACTATCTTTTCTTAAATCTGAGCTAGTTAAGAACAGTATCGAGATCTCATATAGCAATGTTGCAATTTTTTAATTCAGTTTCAATCGTGAAAACCCAACTAATGATTTTTAAAGATAAAAATCGTCAAATTAGTTATGTATCGTTCAATTAGCGGTTTAAATCACTGCAACATCGCTTTAGAAGTAGTATACCACAACTATTCTTAATTGTTCATTCTTACGTTTGCCAGTAATTCTTTAAAATGACTTTCTTAATAATAGTGAAATTATGAAATTATCGTATGAAACTTTGTTTTGTAGAGATTCTCTCTACTCTTTAATAAGATAGTTCACTTAAATTCTATTTATTCAATTCTCAGTGTATAAGTAATGAAGTGCATAAGAATTGATATCCCTAAGGATATTGCTACTAGGTCTTGTGACAGTTCCTTTACTAGTTGCTGAAAAGTTAATTTATTTCTATTAATAAAAATTTTCACTTCTATAAGCATCACTATAACATTACCTTATTCACAGTTAACAATTATGCGATCACTTTTCAAACATACATTTCCAAATACATGTAAAATATATGTATTTATAAAATATAAATACCATATGAACTCCATTCAGTTAAATAAACGATATAATTCAGTTAATTTGTGAGCCGCATGTTCAAAAAAAATTGTAAATATATATATATATATATATATATATATATATATATATATTAAGAAACTATATTGCTGAGCTTCATATTTAACCAGATATACAAATTTTGTGGGAATTTATTAATTTACAATCAACTACAATTCATATTACAGATATTTAATAGATGCTCTAAAATAAATGTAGAAAAGAACTAGTAGTCTTCTGTCTGTTTATAATTTTGACTTTTCGACATGGTTAATAATTATTGCTTCCGCGATTTTAGTATTAGAGATTGTAATGATTATATTAAAATTTTCTGATCTTGGTTGATGTATATGTGCATAAATTCCCGCAAGTTGTTCATTAATTCTTGTTATAAAATGCCGCTTAGTTTCTCCGATATAAGAATATTTATTTTTCATAATCATATTTACATACAATTGAAAAAACTAGACATTTTTGGTATTTTATGTTTGGGCTAATATGTTGAGTCTTTAAAAAGTACAATATTGGTTTTATCACTGATTTTTTAAGTGTTTTATTAATGGTCGAAATATTTAATTTAAGTTTCTTAATGTTAGAATCGATGTATGGTGGTTTCCAATAAATAGGTTTCTGTACATCTCTTCCTTCATGTTCTTATTCGTGAGCTGGTGTTGAGCTGACTGCCTTATCAATGCACTTTTAATGATTTTACGTGAATAACTATTTTTCTCCAAAATTTTTGGTAGCATAGAGGTTTTGCTATTCTTAAGTTTTCGAATGTTGAGTCAGCAATGTCCATTGCAAAGCAAGCCATATATATATATATATATACATATACGTTTGAAATGAAACTCTTATAAACTGCAACAAATACTATTAAAATGAAATTTTTTATACTGAAATCTAAAAATTTAACGAAAAACTATGTAACTCTGCTGGGAAAATTAATTAATTATGTCTTTCAATCACTAATCATTACACACATTAATTTGAAATATTCACTCCATCTATTTATATGCATGCATGTTTTTCGAAATTTTTATTGCGGGGTTCAACCCATCCCAAAAAATTATATATATATATATATATATATATATTTATATATATATATATAATCATTTTATGCAGCAAATACGACTTTTGATAAACATGTTTGTAGAAAGTTGATATACTGATTTGATATACTAATATTTTTAGTTTTTATTTAAATTTGTTAATAAAGTTTGTAACTTAGACATCCATAAAATGTTCTTAAGACAAATAATATTATTTTAATTTAAAAACTTTTTCACTCTGCAATGTTAAAGAGAGGGCTTAGTATAGCAGTTCCTTAAAAAGTAAAAATCTGAAGAAATCACTCTGTGCATTCGATTGTTAACCCCAATTTTGATTCAATATTTCGCTGAAAATTTCCTTGTTAGAATTTGTAACAATAGTATTGATTGCCGTCAGGAATAAGTGACTAAGAACGGTTAGATTAGAGCCCTTTTAGAAATTTCAAAATACCTTTGTATATATATATATATATACAGTACTGGCCAAAATTTTGGGAACAGAACCTGTCTAAAGCATGTTTTATGCCATTTCCTGGAAACTTCGTAAAATTCTTGGAATTCCCAATTTGTTCTTAAAATTTACAACAGATTCATTTAGTTAATCAAATTAACACAACTAGATTTACACACAATACATTTTCACTGAAAAAGCACTATCATTATAGTTTGAAATATGGTCCGTGGTAATGAAATTTCGCCAACAAAGCGTTCTCAAATTCCTATCTTGTACGAGGAGGGGTACAATTATCGCGCTATATCTGTTAGAATGGGCGTGTCAGTATTTTCGGTATCCAGAAGTGTTACTTGCTATCAGCAACTGCAAAATTTTTCCTCTCGCAAGCGGTCTGGAAGACCAAAAGTGACAACCCCTCAGACTGACCGTCTCATTCACCGTTACGTCGTCAATCAACCATTCTCTTCATCTTCTGAAGTCAAAGCAAATCTAGGTGCGGTAGTACAGAATGTATCAACACGCACCATTAGGCGTCGATTGAATACTACCGTTGACCTTCCATCGTGCAAACCGGCAGCCAAACCCTGACTTTCTTCGAACACAGTCGAGACCGGTTGCGCTTCTGCAGGCAATACCAACACTACACCCCTGAGATGTGACATCATATAATGTTTAGTGACCAATCCTAGATTTGCCAGTTTACATCATACCGGCCACACGTTCGACGACGACGACGATTCAACACACGTTACACGCAACAAACTGCCCGCTCAGCGCCTTCTGTGATGATTTGGGGTGCTATGACTGCAAATGGGCGGGCTTGTCTGCATTTGTTCCTCACAACGAGATAGTCACAGCCAAGGCCTACCTCAAAATAATTCAGGAGAAAGTTCCCATGTTTATGCAGCTTCGCGGAACATCTTCCCATGTTTATGCAGCTTCGCGGAACATCTGTACTACAAAAAGATGGTGCTCCTTGCCACAGCGCCAAAGTTGTGAAACAGTGGATTGCATCACAAGACCTCAACATCATAGAAAATTGCTGGCATCACATCAAAAACTGTCTGAGGAAGCGCAAATGCACATCACTCGACGATCTGAAGGAGCAAATTAAAGTGGTATGTTGCACAGAGATTACTGATGATTTTTGTAGAAAGCTGAACGAGTCAATGTCAAATTGCATTGCTGCGTGTTTGGCCAATAATGGCGGATATATAAAATATTAGTGAGTTTTTCTGAATTAACTATTTACTTTCTACAGAATGTTATCATATTGTTTCTACATTGTGTTATTATATTGTTTCTAATTGCGTTTTTTAGTGTAAAATACAAAAATTTCTAAATTTGGAAAGTGTTCCCAAACTTTTGGCAAGTACTGTAATATATATATATATATATATATATATATATATACATAAATATATATATATATATATGTATAGGCTTTCTTCATAGGTCATTACCAATTAAAAAATACATTAGCGTATAAATTACTGAAAGAAATTGTTGTTTTTTCTCGTGAATTTAGACTTCTTAATGACATTGTTACAACTCGTATATGTCCAAATTGGGTAAACAAATTTGGAAATGGTGAAATGAAAAGCAGAAAATGCGATCAAGTGGTTTCAAATATAACGATACAATGCACTTTTGGTTTGAAAACAAAGCTTCTGGTTTTTGAAAAAGGCATTAAGTGTTTGTCTGACAGTTGGAGCATGATGCGTCTGAGAAAACTTTTAGCCGTAACAACGACTCCATCTAAAATTCATTCAAAAATGTGTTCTGAGAATCTATAGAAGTATTTTATGACACAAAACAAAAGCTTTCGCTTGCATGTTTCAAAATTGAAAAAATCAAAATGGCGGTGTTTCCTTTTTTCTGTCGCTTCCTTTTTTCGAAATTGTTTATTTTAAATGATTTTCGCAAAGCTATGTATGTAATTTTTGCCCAAAAATATAATGCCGAACTAGTCGTTTATTTTTTCAAAGTTTGAAACATTCAAAATGGCGGGTTTCAGGAACCCGAGTCAAAACGAATTATTTTAAATCGCTGATAACACAGAGCATGAAAATTAACCTTTTCAATTTTTTTTAACTCCTCATGTCGTATTTGATTGAACATTTTTTTATGTACGATTTAATTTTCTGCTTTATTATCTTTGCAATACAAGTTCATCCAGTTTGCATACTTTCTCTACAAATTGCAATATCAGCTCTGCTCTCTTCGTCAAGCAAACGGGGTATTCATCTTGCAACTTCAAAATTCAGCCATGTGATTTCAGAGGCATAGATATCCCAACATAAATAAGGATTGCTGTTAGCTTCAAATGATGCATATTGATTATCTACAATTTGTGAATCATTGTTTAATGAAAAGGCTGAGAAACGTGTTTGCTTGCTTTGCATGAAGAAGACAAAATAAATGCGGATATTACCTGATGAACGGGATTTATAGGAACTACGACCGTCTCCGATGTGCGTTGTGCGGTTCCTGCCGAATAGGAATGTCAGAAAACTTTAGAGGAATATGTAACAAAACCATCGATGTTTTCAAGGAATACAATTCTTTACGGCCCAACAAAATTCCTCTTCTCACTATATATATATATATATATATTTATATGAGACCTGAAGTTGCCTTGTATGTAGCTTCATTCATTTCCAGAGGCCAAGAATTTCAATTCTTTCAAAAAATTACATTGTGCAATAGGAATAGGGAGGTAATTCAGTGGAGAACATAAGATGGAACAAGGTTGAATAATAGTCTTGTCTATAAATATTTTCTCCCGAACATCTGCCATAATACTTGCATAAAATCAAATGGACCAAGGTCCAGATTGCAAGTCAGTATACGATAGAACAGGAGGAGATCACAGGCATGAAAGTGAAATGACAGCGGGAAAGTGGAGAATTTAAGCAGAGCATCTTTGTAAGATAAGGGAGAAATCCACTTGAAAGCATGTTTCTGGAAATGTGCGATGGAGTGCAACAAGGAACAAGACGGCCACCGACAGACAGAAGCATAGAGAAGAATAACACAATGAATGGAATTGCACAACGAGTGTTTCACAGCAGATGAGATATTGAAAAGAACATTTTGAAAGAGGGCAAAGAGTGCGGAATTAGTTTTACAGAGACCCAAGGACACATGTACAATCCAATTTAAGTTGCCAGCACGTTTAACTCCAAGAGGAGTATGATGAGGAGAAAATTTCATTGGGAGAGGTAGATATATTGGGCCGCCACTGAAAAAGTGATGTCGCATGTCTGAGAAGAGCTAAAATGAAAATGGTTAAAAGAAAACCAAATCAGATGACATTCTGGAGGCAAGAGAACTGCCAAAGTAAAAATTTTTAGTGTCATTGACATATAGTAAGCAGGACAATTTGCGAACGAATTGAGGAAGATTGTTAATGGCAAGAAGAAGAAAGCAACAGCAAACACAGAACCTTGAGGTCGCAACCAGCAAGAAGAAATAGATGACTTGGTCTTGAAACATGAAGATGGTTAGTTTGATAAGACTTAAAAAATTCGATGAAATCAGCATCAAAACCAAATAAACGTAACTTGTCAAGAAGAATAGAATGAGGGAGCCTTTGATATTTTAAAATTTTAAATATCATTAAGTCATTATAGTTGTGCACATAATTTTTTATTTGACATATTAGCCAGAATATTTTACTCTGATATGTCTAAAATACTTGATAGTTTAGCCAATTACAACGTGTTTCACTTAAAGTGGAAGAAATAAGTTGTGTGACAGCAGAATCTCAAAGACTTTATAATTCAAAGGTTTATAGCGTCAATGAACATTTCGAAGACTTCATAAGGTATCTTGATCAGCGGAAGCGCAAAGTAGCCATAAATATGAAATTACCTTGATCTTTGCTGCTGAAGTGTTGATTAAACAAAACCAGAGCCTTTAAATCAATGAGGACTTCAATAATGATAATATCAGTATATATATATATATATATATATATATATTAAAAACATACACTAGAAAAACTACTAGAAATGGCCTGTTTGAATACGTTTTTCACGTTTAATAGACGGCATGGTAATGGGCTCCCCGTTAGGCCCATTAATGGCAAATATTATATTTATTTCCAAATCAATGATCATATTGATCAAACAGGAACATCATGTTCAAGTAGAAGGACAAAAGGTTTTAGGAGCAATCAGCAATTTGTCGAAAACTTTATAAATACAGTATATTAACTGTGAATAATACCATTCTAGAAAAACGAATTTGCTTAGGTGGAACGTCTTGAATTTTCCTCAAATCAAGCCGTGATAAAGATCAATATTTTTGTAATATTCGACCTAATCTTTGTAATCGAAACCAACTGATAATTTGATACCCGAACCAGACCCGAAAGCCGAAATCGGGAAAGGTTTATAGGGTACCCGATGTCACTCTTGTAGTTGTTTCCTTACTACGACTTATTTCCCTATGCATTTTGTATAGTACTGCATGCAACTAGGAAGGGACATTTCTTCCTCACTGGATTCACTTTTACACTAAAGTTACTTACAGTAGCTACATTAGTTACAGGATTTACATTAGTATAAAAGGTTAATATGTAATTGAGAGAAACATAAAACAATAAAAGTGTTAATACCTTAATTGTTTTTATTTCGGGTGGTAATGCCTGCAAAAATACGGCCTGTAGCCGAACGGCCGGCTGATGTGTAACTCTGTCAGTGATGGGTGGGTAGGGCTTCCTTAATGCCGCACCCGCTATATACAAGGTAGTTTATTATTCGTAACCAACTCTACCAGAAGCTTTTTACCCGTAGCCAAGAATATAATTTTCTTTGCTTTTATTAAACAATTAGAAATGTTCAAAATTTTGAACACAAATTCACTATACTTCTATGTAAATATTTTTTAGCATTGCATTTAAAATTGTTATTGATCCCAAGGCTATCCATTGCACCAATGAAGATACAACCGGTTTTGTCCATATTATCAAAAATTTTCTCCAAGCCTACTTGGAAATTTGGAAATACTCGGTAAGTGGGCTTCCCTCTTATGCTACGCATTTGTGATGGAGATTTAATCTTGCGTTTGAAGTGCGTAAAATATTGACTTTTTCACTGGAATATCCGATTTTTGAAAAATCTTTCAAATTCTTGCCATTATAGTGTTCATATGATAAAGAGTTCTAAAACACATGTTAGAATGAACTAGCATCAACTAATTTGTTTTCTGTAAATAGATTCCCCAAGTGATCGGGTGTGATTTAAGGTGAAATTGAAAGAAGAAACGATTCCCTATCCAGTGGTGCTTCCAGATTTGAGATATCTTTATTATTTAATGAGTTATGATATGAGTGCTTAAAAATTTTTATAGTGATCATCATAAATTGTAAGAAAGTTCTGGGTTGTTTATGGTTAAGATACACATTATGAGGTGAAACCCAGTACCTGCGGATAGTACCCCTACCCGCATATCAATAATAAAACTAAAGCGACTTCTACTGTTCTTAGTGAATTTTATTGTAGTCTACAATGAGAATAAAATAATTCCTACATCTACAATTTGTAAATGTAGGAATTATTTTATTCTCATTGCTTAAGCGTTATAATTTAAGATATCAATTGCATAGTCACCCACATTAAAGTCTACAGATAGAATAAATTAATTATACATGATGGTTATTTAAATAAATGTTGACTATAAATCAACTTTCTCAATAAGTTTCAAATTTTGGTTTCAGGTTTTAATTAATTCTATAATTCAAGATCTGATAACCTGTAAGAACTAAATTTGAGGCCATCACTACCAATGTCAATAATCGCCTTTAGTTATTTAGAAATCCTAAAATGTGTAACTTTATCTATTTAAATTATAATAGTGGCTTGATTTTTTTCGGTAATTTTGTGAGGCCTAATTAAAGACTGTAGGCTCTGATTGGCCACCGCACAATTGCCAATTGTGACTGTGCCTTGAGCTTACGACAAATATTGCGTATTTTTTTACATTTATTTGGCCATCTATTTAGGCCTCAGAAAAAAATATAATTTGGAGTGGGTTGAACATGAATGGCTTAATTTGGTTTAGTTGAGAGAATAATGTCGCTTCATTTACTGACTTGATTAAATGAAGAAACTAATTATGTAAATTGTTTTGGCAAATGGTAGGCTGGTGTTTACATATCAGATTTTTGTAGAAGTTGAGATGACATTACTTCAATACAAACTAGATCATGCAAAGTTTTTATCTTCTGTACGATTATATACATTTGTAGACTATTCACTCACTTTCTTGAAAATCTGTGACGTTGCCAGTTATGATGACATTGCAGTTACTGAAGTTATTAACTGCATTGGATGATTTGAGTTATATTTTAGTTTCAATTTAACAGTTGTGGTAGTTCCTTTGTTAACTCACTAGTTGCTAATTACGGATTTCAAATATCTTCAAGTTTCCACTGCAAGTCGAAGTCAGATCAAATATTGAAGTGGTCTTCAACAATGGAAAGCGGGCATGAGTTCTCGGATCTATGAATATATAATAGTAAAAAGTAGGGCTTATTCCACCATGTTTGTGTAGTTTTTTGGTCTCTCCTTCGTAGAAGCGTATACATATCTATATACACTTCATTTCACAAAGTTCCACACGATCTGGAATACGTTCTAATGTTGAGAAATGTTCAACAACGACAATCTGCAATTTAATAATAAACAAAAATAATAGTCAACGTTATAGTCATAAATCCAACCTTCGCCTGTTGAATTTCAGCTTCAGTAATTGTAACTGATTGTAAAGCATCATTATTTGCTACAGTATCGGAAATGCAAATTTCAGTTCCAATACCTCTACTTTCAATAGAAACGGCACTATCGACATCATCAGTAGACGAAATTGGGGAAAACACTGTACACATTTCTCGGACACCTTTCATTGTCCGACTTTGACTTAGTTCTGCTTCAAATGGTTTTTGATGCCCACTAGGATATATTAACTTCGACATTGCATACAGAGTAACGAAAATTAGCTTTAACACAAACAATATGCGCAATCATTGCATTATTATTAACATTTAAGCTAAGTACAATAAGTTAAGAACAGCTAAATCATGGACATATGATGTTCCAAGATCACTGAGGAGTACCATGCTGCAACATAGAAATAGTTCTGAAGTATCATTTAAAATTTTCTGTGCGGAAGCTATGATGTGAATGAAAATGCTAAGTTAAATATTAATATACAGAGTATCACAGAAACAACTCAACTCATTAAGTCTTCCTTTAAACACCTATCCCAATGACTTATCAATCATACATTCATATGAGTTAACCGATTAAATTTTAAGTTTATTCATTGCTTGGTACACTAAAAAATCAAACGTAAAACGTATTTACCTTCTATCAAAGTATACTAAATTTTGGTAAAGACAAGTTTTTATTGGACATCTCGTGTTTTGAGAGAACCATCTGATCGGTTTTACAGAGATAAATAATGATTCTCATAAAAGAAACAATACCCATCATTCCCTGCGACTGCGACTTTGTGCTGAGAGTGAGTCGATCACATAGAAAATAGGATTTAATAATGAAATTTTGAATAAATATGTAAAGGATTTTGTTGGAAAATATATCTTTTTCGTAATTCTGATACTTCTATTGACAGAAATTTTCAATGCTCAAATCCTATTATCATAATACAATGCTAAGTTAGATTTTGAAGCTTTCAGTTGTTTCTGGGACAGCCTGTATAATAATTCAAATATAAGATGTTTTGCAAAAACGGCGGTTTTCATAGTACTTTACAAAAGGATTGCCTACATGCAATTTAATATCAACAAGAGAAAGAAGATTAAATGGAATCCTAGTAACCGGTGGACAAAACATTATTATCACAAGTGAAACCCCAAAGGGCAATGAACCTAAGCCATCCTTGGAAGCGGCCGCCACAAGGCGGTTCCTGTGCAACGCCAATCTTTGCGGGGTACTTCATTGAACAACAGGGTAGAAGAAGGTGCTCCATGTGTACTTTGGATATTAGGGGCGGTGACGATCGTGAAGCCTGTCTGTTTGGTTTTAGTGGAAACTGATAGGAAGACTCCTTGCTCGTTCCCCGTATGAGTGCGTCTCATGTGGCAGTCATGTCAGGGATAACTCTCTTTCTTATGAACAATAAAATACGCATTACACGAAATATTTCTGTCGTGCGATGGCGTACGAAAACTGATTTCGCGTGCTATCTTAATACAGGGCATAAAAATATTTTTAGCAATTGTAAACCGGCCTTAGTGGGTACACTTCTAGGAGTATGGTCTAGAACCAGATTGCCGTATCACCCACTGTTCATTCTGTCGACTGGCACAGTAACCCCGATTATCACAGGTCTGGAAGACAAGGAGCAGCGTGTCTGAATCGTCCTAGCAAAAGGCCTTTTCGCGGGGGTTCCTGGATAATGCTAACCAGCGTGTGAACAGGTGAGAGTCAAGCACCGCAGAAACCAATTCTTGATGGGCGCGTCACTATTCGGATGGTCGTACCTACGGAGAATGTTAAAAGACAGTGTAAAACGAAGTGTATCCATGTTAAATTTGAGCATGTGGGGACGGTAACTGTTGTGAATGCCTGTCTGTATAGTTTCTTGAGGACAGATGGCGACACAGTGGAGTAAGACTTCTACTGGTGTCCGATATGAGTGTGTCTCATGGAGCAGATATGCTAACGATAACTATTTTTTCAGGCATAGGAGATATCCCAAGAGTCAGAGTTCGGTGTGACTTATGTGTTGCAGATTTGTTGGGTCACAGTGCGTTTATAAGTTGTAGCATGCGCTCATTAAGTTACTAGCCTTGTTTGGTGAAAGCGGGGGAGGCGCAAACTTCTCCCCTGAAGTTCAGCCTTTGGCTTCACTTTGTTGATCAGACTTACCACATCTCAGCGCTTATGTGACAGGGGTCACGCCGAATTCATTACTAAACCAGCCTTGGGTGTACACTCATAGGGTTCAGACCGGATCATGGTTTACCTACTGTTCAGTCTGTTGTCTGATACAGTAAGCGATTAATAGACATAATTGATTCCATGCCAACAAGAACAGACACTTGATAGATTTTTTTCATGGATCGCCGTGGATGTCGAGAGCCTTCCATCTTCAATCCTTGTAAAAGACTACCGTTGTCCACAAAGTACCTTAGCGATAGTTTGAATTCAGTTCAAATTTATTGTGCTCTCTTCTCACAAATTTTCTATCACATAAAATTGGATAGTTGTGGCGCAAATGCCATTATTCGTAATGAACAAAAAAGTTGTTGTATTCAGTTGAAATTTCAAATGTCATATGCTCGTACAACTTGAAATTTCAATCAAGATGTCTTCTCATCAACAAACCCATTAATCAAAAGGAAAAGCAAACTCACATCCTGCAGCCATAGAATACTAATATAATATTAAAATATTTATTCACACTATTGTATCTTAAATTACTGTACTATTGATATAAAATTTAATATTGCAATGGAAAAACGCCGTTTTTGTGACACACCCTACATACCAAACGATTAAACTAATTGCGTTCAATTAAAATGACCGAACCCCATATTAGTTAATGGTCTTTTTCTTTAGCGATTGCCAAACTCCAGATTATAGTATTATAAAGTTAACGACAGCATCTGTGTTAATGAAAATGATATAATCTTCCCATTCATCGTATTGATGAGGAATATTGTTACGGCCATTGCTATGATGAGGTGCACTAGAGTGTGGTAGGCGAAATGATAAGGTTGTTACTTACTGTTCGAACCCTTACAATCATTGATTGAAATTGCAAATCTTGATCAGAGAGGCAGGACTTAGGAAGCTGAAACAGACAAAACACTTTTTTCGTGATTCTCTTTGATCAACTTGGATTCATCTTGAAGTTTTAAAGTTCATGACGTGGCTTGATAAAATTGGCTTGGTGTTTGAAACCTAGTTATAAATGTTTTTTATTACCTCGCTTCTGCCTAGCATATTAACAAAAATTATTTACATCCTAACAATGACGAGCTAAAAATAAAATCGTAAAGAACGTCACTGATCGAAATATAAACTAAGGCATTCGCAATAAGCGTTGCTGCATTTACTATAAAATACAACACAGTCAATTTTAAAAGTAATCTATTCAATCTTAAAACAAACGCAATCAAACTAAAATATACATCATTCAATACAAAATAAGTATGAAGCTATATGATATTTTATTCAAGGAAATCTAAGGAAAGAAAACAATTAACTATGGAGCAAAATAAAACAATATTTGCTTTTTTTCATACAGAAAATCCTCTTCAGACATAACTGTTGTATATTGTCTGTACATGCTGAAAACGTGAATTGTATTAATAGGGTCATACTGGATTGCATCCTCAAAAATATCTTTCATTTCATTCAGTTCATAGCCAGTTAAGAGGAATTTAAATTATTTCAAAATTATCTTATCACATTTCACGCTATAATTGGCATTGTAACCAAGCCCGTAGCCAGCCTCTTCATTTAAGAAATGCTAATTTATCCATATAAAATGCTAGGTGATGCTATATAATTTCAACTACTTTAGATTGCCCGTTTCAACAATAGCACTAAAGTTATTGACATTTTTTATTTTAAATGTGTAAACTAATAATCAAATGCTTCTATTATTGGTAATATAGACAGATTAAAAATCAATCCAAAGAATCTAAAAAATTGATAATTTAATTAAAAAACTCTTTGATAAATTATTTTTAAAATACTTGCTGTGAAATGTATTCGCTTAAATAGTTTCCTCTAAATATAGAGGAAGATTTTATAAATATCCGAGAAAATTTAATAATTTGATAATTCAGTTTTGTATTAACATTGAAAATTGCGCTCTTGCGCACCTCTGTTTAAAATATGCTGATATAGTGCTTGACTGCAAACTCTATAACTCCCTGTCACAGAAAAATAAGCATCAACGGGAAGAAATGGAATTCTACATGCGAATATAATTTTACAACTGTTTTTAAGTTGCAGTCTGTACTACGTATAGCAAAAAATTATAGTTAGTTGGGATATTAAATGAAATTTTGAAATTATTTGAATTCCTCCAATGCGATTTGTTAACTTAATTGGTTTCGCAACAAAAGTTGTATCGTTTGCGCGCTACCTAAGATTGCTTTAACAAAATTTTGCTTCATTTTCAAAAGTTGTAGGGATGCTAATTTCACTTAATAAATATTTCAGAGGATGCTTAGCATCCTCTTGACTACGGGTCTGTTAATAACAAAAGTTGTATCGTTTGCGCGGGCTTAAGGGTTGTACTGCTTGGCGGATCCTCTGATATTCGGGCTTGCCAAGTCGCAGTGGACTTCTTGACAAAGGACCAAAATAATTCAATGGGCGAAAAATGTTCACTGAATAGGCACAAGCGTAGAAATTATCACATTTCGTAAATGATCCAGCAACAACTGTTCCACGTTTTAATGCGTAAGTGTATTTTCCACAACCACTATTGCTCTGTCAGTTCTACTCATTTTCTTCTCTGCTCAAAGTGCACGCACCATGCACGCACCATGCAATCACCTTTCTTGATGCCTCTCCCTCGTATTTCACTATAATCAACACCTTGGTTATTGTACTATGCAATACAGTGTATTTTGTATATGTAGATCTAGATGGCCTTAGTTGTTTCAGACAAACACTTTAGCCCCCGTTTTTGGCTGGGAAGACACCCCTTTGAGAAATAATGTTGTATCTCTAATTTGAAAGAAGATTTAATGATCAATTTTATAATTTTACTAAAATATTGTTAGAAAGACAAACGTCTAGAAATAACAATAAAATTTTATTATTTTTCTAGTTATACGTATATTATTCTAAAAAAAGTTAGTATTTATATTGCTATCTTCATCGATAAATGTGTATAAGAGACAGGTCCGGTAAGGATGACGTCACACCATTACTTTCTCAATGTGTTCAGTTTATCATTGGCCACCAACTTGCCAAATATTAGCGCTGTTGTGTTCAAGGAACGCATTTTCCCAAATTTTTTCGTATTGCAGTCAATTTTTTGACATCAGAGCATCAGAATATCATTTTTTTTGTTTTACTACTAATCATATGTAAATTATAGTCCTGCCAAGCTTCTTTGTTTGATGAATAGAATTGATTTTAGAGGGGGTGCTCTTGATTTTAGGAATGAAAAATGCCCGGAGAAGACATGCTTAAAATCACTTGACAATTTTTCCCAAAAAAGCAATGATATAATCTCTTTGACAATGTCTAAGCGTTTGTAAATCTGATATTGCATCTTCACTGAATATTTCATCAAGGCTACTGCACGCCAATTTTCCAGTTTTCCTGGCGCTTTGATAATGCGGCACTTCGCCTCTATTGTTGCATGGCTATGCTTTCTACGCTTTTCTGTACTCCGCTTATCCAAATGAGACAACGGAATTTCAGGTGACATTAATATAATATCAGAGACTACAAAATCTTCAGATTTTAAATTGAATGAATTATGTTATAATTTGAGTGTGTTAATTGTTGATAAAATTGTTTAATATTAAAATAGATTGTGCTGCAGAAATGTTTAATTAGAATGTCGTGGTTTGTAGTTTGATTGGTAAAAGGGTTAGCATAAATTAATGTTGCTTTGAATTTAACAATTTTGAAAAATGAACAGTGTTCTATCTATTTATAAATGTTCATTTTTATTATAATGATCAATAATCAACAAAGGAATGTGAAATAAGAGTATTCGTCAGCTATTACAAGTTTCTTGATATTTAAAGCCCAGTCATTGCTATAATATCATATGACAAGCTATAGCAAAATTCACTCTAAGTGGTAGTAAAAACATCTTCAGCATTTAAATTTGAAATTGTAAATTGCTCTTTCATCTCTTCTGGAATCTCCAAACATGAGGACTCAAAATTAGGCTGAAAATTTATATTATTTTCTGAATATCTAATATACTGTGATGTTTGTAAAATACATCTAGAATTGTTTATATTGCTTAAAAAAATTGTTTCCGATGTACTCTTATAAATATCTTTTGAACTACAGACATCTAAAAATCATGTAAGAATATCTTAGGCTCATATTGACTGAGACATTAAGAATCATTAAGGCTTGGGACGATTTATGTAATTTTAATAAAAATGAAAAAGTGTATCGTGGATTTCTGGAGAAATCTAATGAGTTTAAAAAACCTGCCTCATAAACCAGACCATATATTGAAGCATTTACTTGAATGGTTCTTTATTAAGTGCCTTTCTTTTTTTTCAAATATTATACTACCTGTATTACGATAAACAGAAAGTCACAAAAACAAATTTACAGCAAATTTGTGAAATTAAACTAGGATGACTTTCTACAATTATATCTGCAATCTAATTACCTGCAAACCCTGAAATTATTTCAAAGAATTTTGCATAAGAAGGAAACAAGTGATGATTGAAGATTGAATAGACGCATAAACAACTTTTGAAATCCATGAAATTATAGTTAAATTAGAAAAATAAAGAGGAATTTTGCTACTAACTACTTAACATCTAAATAAATTTTTATTTTTTGAATGTCTACTTACAGATGGAATATTTGCATGTTAGTAATGAATGATAATTACTAAATTGCCCATTATATTAACAGAAATAGAGAAATTAGAATTTCAGCATTTTAATTCAAATTAATTATTTGTAAAGATCTAGTTTAGCTGAACAATTATGAATCAACAATTCTCTCAATATAATACCCTATTGCATTTCATTGTAATCTTCGAATTCAAAAGCTAAAACGAAAATGAAAACTTTACAATTTTTTTTAAAATAATTTTTAAATGATTGTTGATTTAAAAAGTAATGTTTGCCCATTTTTTAGTAAAGTTACAAAAAATAATTGACGTTTTTAAATTTTTTCAATAAATATGAAGTTTTCATATAATTTGCTTTCCTTCATTTTTGTCAATAAATTTCCCAATTATATATAGCATAATAATTTTTGGCATAAAAATATCATTTTAAATATATTAAAAAATATAATGAAAAAATTTACTGTAGATTAAATGTTAATTTCATCTGCAAAATTTGTAATATTTAGAGGGTTTTGGCTTGGTGGTAACATGGACTGTACTTGGTCGCAACCACTCATATTTTCCCAACTTGCAAAAAAACTCACACTATGCAAAAGTTTCTAATGCCGATGTGCACAGAGATTATTCACTAGTTTGATTCAAATTTTATGCATCAAATTATAAGCTTGCATACAATTAGCATAAATGGACATTATAATTAGCTTTGCTTGTCTACTTATTTATGTGGGAAAGTGATTTAAATGCTCATTATATTTGCTAAACTTATGCATCCAGCATAAATTTCCAACTCTGATCACTGTTGTTGTATAGCAAGATGTAGCAGTCTATTTACTTATATTACAAATGCAAAAAAATTTCCTAATTATTTGAACCTATTCTTATCATAAAAATGATTCATTTCAGAAACAAAGAAAATGAAAAACTTACAATGTATTTCATTACTTTAAGATGTATTTTTATGTATAGGGCCTAGACAAGCACTTTCTTTCATGCCGAAGCTTTCATGGACAATACACAATTCGACTATATCATATAATAGCTATTTGAAAATAAAATTCTTTAAATTCTGGAAGAATTTCAAAATTTTATTGCTTTTTCAAAATTTTTAGGGAAATTTTTTTGAAAGCCAACATTTTTTGACATTTTTGACTGTTTAAGAACTGATATAGTGTCTGTACTGTATATCATTTTTAGCAGAGAGTAAAAGAAATCCATTTTCATAAAATCCATTTCATAAAATATCATAAGAAACATTGTTTTGTGTAAGTCAACTTTGTACACAATTATATTGTTTTCTGTCATCAGTGATTTTGTGCATATAAGCTATTAATATTATCACAAGTATATTTTCCAATTATGCGTTTAGAAAGTCATCCCATCTATCGGAGTTGAATAAACCTACATATATATACCGGTTTATTTGCACAGCAAAGTTTTTTATATGCTGTATATTATTATATATATATATATATATATATATTATATATATATATATATATATATATATATATATATTTAATATAAACTAATATATGATGAGAAGTATACGAAAATGATATTTTCATTTTTAGTGAAAAATCTTAAAAAATAATCACTTTTTCAAAAAAGTTGGTTAAAAATTTGGTTCCTTCAACATGTAGTAAATAACAGATATATGTATCAAAATTTTATATTTCGTATGCTTTTTTATATTACTAGAATATTTTTATGTTGACGACAAAAAAGGAATCCATATATAA
>CABFPE010000019.1:1583619-1599418 GCA_900660155.1 Hofstenia miamia | reverse complement strand
TATATATATATATATATAATTGCAAGTCATAACAGCAGTATGTTGTTTGAATGACATTTTCTTCGTTAAACTTCAAATTTTTGAAAAAACATTAGAAATATCCTGCTTTAAACAAAATTGAACATTTTTCTAAGACATAAATTACCCCCCTCCTCAAAGAAAGTGCTTACTTAGTATTCAATATGTACAACATTAGATATGGAATTTCTAACTCAATCAGAAATCAAGCCTTTTTTAAATATAAATAATTTTGAAACTTCCTTGTTCTATAAAATTACAGTATAATTTTTTTATTGGCAGATACTATTATACTTTAACAGATTAAAAACCTAAAAATAAGTTCTAGGGTGTATTATGGTAGTTACATTTGAAGGTTTTTCAAATGAATGAGCAAGCTACCCCATATTTTGTATAGTTTTTAAATAAAATTTAGTATTTTTTTAAAAAAACTTTTTCACCATTCATATTAGATTTATCGCATTCTTGATTTCATGATCCTATCACAATTAAATATTTTTTTTTTGGTTTTACTACAAAACTAAATCTATATATCGAAAACAGTAGCTCTAGTTTTAGTGTGATATTGCGGAAATATCATTAGAAATTTAATGGCTTATTGTGATACACTGATATAAATACTTGTTGCAAATAGTCATAAATAGAACATTTACAAAAAATATTACTGCAGTAATGCACTTTTATAATTAACAACCATATACTTTGTTTCTTCATATGCACATTTAAATGTCTTCAATACTTGCATGGCAGTTTAATGTAGAAACCACCATATGAATAAAAATGATAATGTTGAAATATACAAATTAAATATACAGTCTATTTTGAAAAAATCTACCCTTGCTTCAAAAAGCATTCAACAATACACAGAAGTACTATAAAAATTGTTTTGCAATTCATTCCATACATTTAATATCAACTAAAAGTTTGCGATTTTGCTAATTAGGAAAATAGATGTGCCACTTTATAATGTTCATGCTTGGGTGTTTATAATTTTTTTAAAAAATGGACCAACCTTTCAATGGAATACATCATGCCAAGTGTTGTAAAATGGGGTTACACAATTAGCTTTTAAGGTAATTAGAAATAGAGCGATTTAATAGAGTGCCCATTGGGAGCTTAAACCGCTAAACTTAATTTACTAATGAATTTCCTTCGTCTCGTTAATCGGTAATAGCAGCTTAACGGGTTAATTTTCGCTTAATTAAAGTTCTATTTATATAATTTTTAATGGAAATAGGTAATTTCCGCAATTATGTCTGCTACATTATCTAAGTGATAGAAAATAAAGCAAAAGACATGAGTTGACAGATTCTTAAAATAAATATCCAAAAATAATTAACGCCGCAATTACTGCAGCAGTTTTTCCGGAGAGTTGACTGGACCTTTTAGCAAATCCAAAGAAGATTTGCATTAATAACTAATTTTCTTAAGTTTCCAATTAATTGCGAACCTCGTCTGACGTAAATCCTCAGTTATTTACGCACAACATAAAACCTTAAATTTATTAATCATAAATTTCATTAATTTACTCTTTGCATCACATGCCCAAGAAATTGCCTTGGGAAGACTACACTCAAGAATCACGTTAGGCCTTGCAAAATTGTCTTCATAGAATTAGAATGATTAAAAGAATACTTGTTTCCACAACTTATAAAATGGCGTCGCTTATAATGTACCAAATGACTCATAAAGAAAGGTTGACAGTAGGAAAGTTGCCGTGAAAAATTGCCGATACAATTTTGCCAGTATGGAACTTTGCCCGCTGCAAATTTACCGTTAGAAAAATGCAGCAAATTTGTTCTTCCGAAAATTGCTAGGGCTTAGAGTTGAGGTTAAAAAAGATAAAATGCTCAATTCGAATTATATATGATCATCTCAATTCCACCAAATTCTTTCCGGGAATCTCGTAAGGCATTCAACGAATTCATTAAAAATGAATGTGCGCGCCTTCCAAATGAACGTTCAAAATGGAAGCTAATACAGTAAATCACAAATTATAAGCGATGAAAATCAAACTCAATTGATGTGATAAAAGGAAACAATCTTACTGACAGTTTAGGAATATCTAATGAATTTAATAAGACTCTTGTTAACCTAGGAAAATAAAATGACCCCCTATTTAAGTACGAAAACGTTTAACGTAAACTTTTTACACTTATTAAACCACTTATTAAATCAATCAATAAGCTTAAAACCAACAAATTAAGCGGTCCTTCAAGCATTCCCTCATAGACTCCTAAAATTACTGCAGACATCATTGCAAATTCCTTAAATTTTAATCAATGCATAAAGTATAATTACTTTCCAGATAACCTGAAACTTGCTCACATTACTCCTATTTTTAAGAAAAACTATCCATCAATTGCCACTAATTATCGACCAATTTCAATTACTTCTCCAATAAGCAAAATATTCGAAAGATTATTACATAATCAAATAACTGAGCATTTAAATAAGTATAAATTATTATCAAAAATACAATTTGGATTTCGCAAAAATTCCTTAACAACAGATGCACTATTAAATGCTACTGAAACTTGGAGAGCATCACTCGATTCTAATAAAATTGTAGCTATACCTTGTTTAGATCTTTCAAAAGCCTTTGATTCGATTAATCATAACATTCTAATTGAAAAACTATATTACTTAGGATTTTCTAGTAATAGTAAGCAATTGATAACTAGTTACCTCAATCAAAGATTCCAAAAAGTTAAATTAAATGATATATTTTCAGAATGGTTACCGGTTTACAATGGGGTGCCTCAAGGTACCGTTCTAGGTCCTCTTCTTTTTAGTATTTATGTAAATGGCATGTATTCTATAACTAATTGCAATTTAATCCAATATGCCGATGACACTTGCATTTTCAGTGATAATTCATCAATGCACCTATCAGCGGAACCTATAGAATTGAACTGTAACAATTTGTCAAAATATTTTTTTATGCA
Organism: Hofstenia miamia; assembly: GCA_900660155.1. Taxonomy (NCBI): domain Eukaryota; kingdom Metazoa; phylum Xenacoelomorpha; order Acoela; family Hofsteniidae; genus Hofstenia; species Hofstenia miamia. The sequence goes on along the minus strand of CABFPE010000019.1, from coordinate 1,596,452 downwards.
CAAATTGAATATTAATGAAGCTAAGACAGAATTTTGTATTTTACAGCCGAATAAATGTAATTACGATGTTTCTGCAGTGACTTTAAATGTAAATAATATCAATGTTCCTATTGTAGACACTTTCAAGTATCGAGTAGGGGCCGTATCGATGTTTTCAATTTTTAATAGTACTACAATTCTATTTTTCATCACTTATCCAACAGCATGGTAATTGAACATCCAATTTTACACAAACAGTGTTACTATTTCATCAATAGCAGACTGACCACTCTGAAACTCTTGTAGTCTGTAGAAGTATTGTTATATTTTGCATAATTACTTGATACAAAATAGATAATAGTTCCAATAAAAAATAATAAATATTTTCTGTTATGATATTTATTGTTTATTATAGTGCAATTACAAATTACCAGAAATAAGAAATACCAAAGCCCACCCTAAACCACCCTGTTGACAGACACCCCCTTTAAGAGAATTAAAACTTATTTGACATTCCCATGTAAAATTTTTGATGCTCTTTCTGAAAAACTTTAATTCGTGAAAATCGGTTAAGAATTGACTGTATAAAAAGTATGACACTAGTAGTTAGGCAATCACCACCTTGTGCGATAATTCAAATCTTCCATGCTTTCATTGTGAGTACCTTAATTACTCAAATATTATATTTACTGACCTTAGTGAAGTGGTTTATAAAAAACTTGATATTCAATTAACCCTTTCAATCCGACTTTTGCACAATTAACTTTTAATCATTTTTTCGGTATCTCCCTCATATTATGACACTCCTAACTACCATAAGCAAAATTGAAAATTTTTATAATAGTACATGTGTTTTTCGACCATGAGACAAATATGTCCCACAGTATTATAATGAAAAATATTATAAACGTTTAAAATGGATTTTAGTATTTGGAAAATGTTCTTGGGACGTATATGTCCCATTAGGACCGAAAGGGTTAAAATAGGCATTAAATATCTTAACGAAAAACTCATCGAAAACTAAACATTACATTTTTTGGTCAATTCTTTTTCCAAAACATCTCGTCATATTGAATACCCTTCTGATATTCTTCAAACTAATCAGAAACCTACCACCTTATAATATGATTAAAATACCGAGATTTACTCATAAACAGAATTCAAGATCAAAACTTTATAACATGTGTTAAGTATAAGAAAATTGTTTTAAACAAATCCTTCATTTATGTCGCCATTCGAACCTGGAATTCGCAACTAAAGAAATTAAAAATATTGAAAACTTGAAATCTAGAAGCATTAAAAAATCTTTCATAAGCAAAAATATATTTCTTGTAAATCATGGCTAGCATACAAATTTTATAACAATGACCATACTATAACTCGTTATTAAAATAGTACTATAGTAATTTATCCATAGTTTGAAAGATTTTTTGTAATTTATGTGAATTTTATGTATTTGCTTTGTGAATTTAATGACGCTATTCAGATAAATTATCAGTTATTTAATTGTTAACATTTATCTGAATAAAGAATCTATCTTATCTTATCTAAAATTCATTAGATCTAAGTATGTTTCTTCAGAATAGGAGAAAGATTTGACAGCTTCCTGAAAAGAGATTATTTATGGTTCACGATTCAAAATATATTTCATATTCAATTCGCATGTTTATTTGTTGTAAATCTTGGGATTTTTGGGCCTTTAAATTTCTAAGGATCTCCAAGCTTCTCACCCAGTATCTTTATTGTTTTGTTTTATTATCTAAAGATAGGAATAACAATATTTTTACTATTTATAAGTCAATCATTCCTATAACAAAATGTATTCTAAAAACGTAAAATGCATTGTTAATTTCTCTAGATATTTTTCAATACTTTAAAATGTTGCATAGAGCGAGGTAGTCAGTAAGACTAATGTTCTACGAATCTCTATTATCTGAATAGTAAAGTTTGTCAACTAGAAAATGCATAGATTTTTCTTAAAAATATGTATCTGAGATACAATGTGGACCTAACACATTATTTAATGCAGCACTATAATCATTGTGGGTTATGTTACTTCAAAAATGTAATACGTGTCGTACCTATTACTGAGTACTATCTAAAAAAGTAATATATGGCTCGTTGACCAAAACATTTGGGATTGAAGATTTTGTCTGGAATTACGAACTTAAGTTGGTAAAAGGTTTGCAACTTTCGATTCAAAATTGAGCTGTAGGGCATGCTTATACTTAGTTCACTTTGAAAAATAGCAAATTGGCGGACCCACAGGCTTTTGTGAGTTTGTGTGTCGAAATTTCCTTGAACATCTATCATAGAAATCTCAAGAGCTTGACATGCTATGTTTGGTCCTCAAGTCTATCATAATTAAATTGGGTGAAAGAGAAATTGAATTCTTGCGCTTGTTTTGGTACAATATAAAGACATTTGTTTAATGTATTTCGAGACAAGCTTTCTAACATCATTCTTATCAGTAAATGATGAATGAGCCTGTTGGTATTGGTCTTGGGAAACCTACACATTATTCTGGCTTTGAATATCATTTCTGGCTGCATGCTTTATGTTATTCAGGAGCCCACGTTCTCAATTTGATAATTTCATCCCTGACAGATAGAAGGCAGAGAATGCTTCTTCCAAATGAAACCATGTCGTCATGGATAAGTATCAATAAAGTCGTGCGAAAAGGCACTAAGTTAAGCTCGTTGCTGTCTTTATTGCTAATTAACAGCCTAATATCTTAAAATCCGAATAAACTTCAATATGTATGTGATACTGTCGACTGGAGAAATTAGCAGTCAAAATCAGAAGGTAGAGCACATTAATTTCTGAAAAAATCTACCGAAATGAGCAATCTCCTTTGATGTGTCTCCATGCTAGAAAAAATTTCAAGAGCTAACAATTTCATTCCCTCAAAATTGTGAAAGTTCAAATAAGCTACAGTATAATAAAAATTTGAGTACAGCACTGAAGTAGTGTTAAGCTATTAGGTATCAATTTTCAATCCAATCCGAAGATGTATGAAAATACAAAACATCTTATTTGCAAGGTCGCTATGGGAATCTATTTCATAAGATTAGGATAGAATTTAAAGATGTATTTATGATTTACACATTTATTATCCAACTAGTCTTGTAATAGTGTGCCCTAAAATTGGCCTACACCAATTGCTAAGGCATAATCCTTGAAGTTGGAGCCATACAGAAATGCGCATTCCAAATTATATTGATCAACGGGAATTTTGAAGGGGCATTTCAGGAACTTTGCACTGATACATAAGAACTCCGTTGCAACAATATTTGCAATAGTCTATGGCGACACAAATAGAACAGAAACTGAGGTTCAAATACTGATAATTTTTCAAAAAATGGCGCTTTGACTTTGCATTTACTACCTATCTTAATACATGGGAAAACAATTTAAAATGGTCTATCATTATTATAATAGACCATATAAGCAGGTCTGACCTAGATTATACATATATGTATAATATATATATATATATATATATGTATTATATATATATATATATGTGTATAATTTATATATATATATACATATACAGTGCTTCTCAAAAGTCTGGAAATACTTTAAAGGCTGCGTGCCTTTTTGTCATAGCTTTTAGAAACCGGTGAATGCAATTTATCAGAGCTCACATGAAGGGAATTTAGTTTTCTACATGCGAAATGTAATTTTGATCGCGTTATATACTACTTTCATAGCGACATCAAACAGTGCCTATCTTTAATAATAGTAAACTTATTAATCCGTAACTAATTTTAAGAAAAACAACTTTATTACTGAAAACCAGTTATTCAATAACAAACAATCACCAAAAACAGTACAATATCAAGAAGAAATTATAACAAATGTTCGAATGTATCACCGTTGAGGTCTCTAACAAGTTCGCACCGGTAGAACAAGTCCTGGACTGCACTGGAGATCTCATCTTGTTGCACGTCTTCAGCAGCTTCCACGATCCACTCTTTGAGGGTCTCGAGATTCTGTGGTCTTCCCCGGCTGTAGACTTGATTTTTCAACATGCCCCAAAAGTAGTAGTCAAGCGGAGTGAGATCAGGAGACCTCGGCGGCCACAAGTTCGGAAAGCCCCGTCCGATGACATTGTCACCAAAAGTTTTCTTCAGGACTTCAGTCACAATTTTTCCGAAGTGCGGCGGTGCACCATCATGTTGAAGTGTGACATGGTGTAGCTGGCGAAGCCGTCGCAATTGGGGGATCATGTGCGATTCGAGCATGAATTTATAGGATTCACTAGTAACTGTCGCAGGGAAGAAGAAAGGCTTCAACTTGAACTCGCTCGTAAAGGCCATCCACACAGTCACATGTGGCGAGTGAAGAGGATGCCGGTGTGCCGGAGGTCTTTCGGTTCCCCATATGATAGCATTGTGCTTGTTCACAGACCCGTCCAGCGAGAAGTTAGCCTCGTCACTCCACAAAATCTTCTCAATATGATCATTGTTAATGATGAAATCCGAAAACTGAAGTCGTTTACCTTTATCATCCTCCGTAATTGCTTGTGTTGACCGCAACTTGTAGGGGTAAAATCTGAAGTGATGCTTCAATATCCTATTGACACTGGCGCGAGGAATGTCTGTGGCTCTTGAGATGGAGCTTGTGGAGGCCAATCCCAATGGATGGTTTTCTTTTTGTTCTTTCAGTTCATCCATCACAATGGCACTTCGATCAAGAAGAAGGGAGGGCCTTCCGGTTCGTGGTTTGTCAGAAATCGATCCAGTGGATTCGAATCGCTGAATCAACTTCACGATCGCTGAGGCTGTGAACGGATCTTTGTGTAGTCCATGGATAGTCTTGTATGCCCTCAGTGTGGAAGTTGGACTTCTCATATTTTCATAGTAAAGTTGTACGAGGCAGATGCGTGTTTCTGTGTCCATGATGAATCAGATACTGAAAGCAATAAGCTTCTAACTGTAGCGAGCAAGGTGTGAACATTACTCACTGACATCAAAGAAAACTAAATTCCCTTCATGTTAGCTCTGATAAATCGCATTCACCGGTTTCTAAAAGATATGACAAAAAGGCACGCAGCCTTAAAGTATTTCCAGACTTTTGAGAAGCACTGTATATATATATATATATATATTCTAGCATCATCAGAGTTTGTACAATAGAAGTATAAAGCAAGAACTAATTGATAGCATAGTATCTACTACTGCGTAGGCAAGACATCTCATAGCCCCACAGTACGACGAGCTAGTTAGAATAATATTCAATATCGATGCCAGCGAAGGATGGTAGATTAACATACAGATCTGGGCTAAGCGTGCATACTGCTGTTACTGCTATACTGCCGTTCAGAGGAATATAGTATATTAATATGTTAGTGGTGGCCAGTGAATTGTGGCTACAGAATATGGGAAAGTGAAATTTGCGAATTTCAACAGGATCCCAGACTCTTAGTGGAAACACATACATACGCATTGTAATCAAAAAAACATAAATCCATTTAAATCTTAAATGAATTAGCTATTTTCTGACATTTTTGCATGACCAGGGTCAATTTGACCCTAATATTAAAAAACCACCTGAAGGAACTAAAATTTACAAGACAATCTACTTATTAGTAAGCAAATCGATTTTTATTGAAAGCAATTGTTAGATAAATACATATTAGTTCTTTGCAGTTATGACACCTGTTCATCGTCTTCCTATCAGTGTAATGAGGACAAAGAAAGCAACGTTTTTGTTTTCTTGAAATGATTGAGGATTATTATAATGAAATCGACTCTCTGTTGATTACAGTTCCTATATTTATATATAAACCAACTGTAGTTGTACGCCTTAAGGTGCGTTCAGACGAGAACCTTTTGATTCGCATCTTTTGATGAAAGTGCGTTCAGACGAGCGGCTTTTTGATGTACTTCAAATTTGATGTAATTGCGTTCAGACGCGCATTATTTTGATGCACGTACACTTGTGTATTCCACAATTAACTTTAATAGGAATTGTGTTTTTCTATCATTGGGAAGATATAATCAACACCTCAATTACTGATTCAAAACATTAAAATTAAAACCGAATTTGATTGGATATTTAATTCTATAGATATTGTTATATAATATTGCCAAGAATAAGTTAGTGAATTACTTATTGTTCAAAAAACAAAATTACCTGTTTAAAATTTCTAGAGGCCGGTGGTATACCGATACTGAAACTATACCACTATATTATGATATGACAATACTGAAAAATACTGATACACTTAAAAGTTTCAATATACTGGTGATATTAAACATTGTTCCATGGACTGGGCTAAAATTCCGTTTTCATCAGAAACGAATGTTCAATAAAACGCATTCATATTTGTAATTACTATTCCATTTTAAAATATCAATTCAAAAATAACCATGGTATACTACAAACTAACTTTGATATATATATATATATATATATATATANGAACTATATTAAAGGTAGTCTTCAATAACCAAAAATATTGATCGGTACATTATTTAAAAGTAGGCTGTGTATTGTGTGCAAGCCCGTCGGTCAGTGCTTGCTATATAAAAACTTTTTATATATGCATGTATATACAGTATATGCATATATTTATATGCATGCATATATATTTATATGCATATATATATATATATATATATATATATATATATATATATGCAAAATATACTATTGATTTTTCGTAGTCATACCGATAACGCGGTATTTTCTGTGAACTAAACCCAATCGACTCCTAAAATGTTTGTTCCACCGGGCTCTAAAAGTCTCCTTGTAATTATACAATTGAACAATATAATAAATTTCAATACACGCTTGAATTCTGTTTTGTAAGTAATTTCAATTAGTTCTAAGCGCATGTAAAATATATTGACAATTCAGTAGCATAATTTTGTGAAAAATCAATATTGCTTCATTGAAAGGAATAACTGATTTTTGTTAAAAAAATTGGAATATTTAGAATTCAATGTCATCAAGATTCATTTTGAAGTTAAAATTGTTGAGCTTCAGATTCTCGTATTTTAAGACTCTCAGCTACTTGAGACAATCTGTCCCCAAAACAAAGACGAGAATCTTTTGAACTACATCAAAAAGATGCAAACTGATTGTGCATCAATTTGAACGATGTGCGTTCAGACAAACATCTTTTTGATGTATGCTAATTCGAATAAAGTGCGTTCAGACGAGCATCTTTTAGACGTATATCAAATGATATACATCAAACAGTTCTTGTCTGAACGCACCTTTAGATACCAAAAAATAAAAACTGGATGACGATGACCTTTTCGTTTAATCAATCTCTAAATGAGCCTTGCTCGTTTATTTTATAATTAGGAATCTAAGTCTTTGTAATCTAAATGAATTAAAAACTGTTTACTTTCTATTTACAAGTCATCAATTTGAACAGTTGATTTCTATTGTTTTATGAAAATATTTTGTTTTAAGCAGCTCAGTAACCCATAGTGTTCATATGTAAATACAAGTGACAAACAAGCTAATACATTCCAGTATCTTTTAATATATGTTTAATTGCCAATATTTTTATGAGCTCCAAACTTTTTATAAAAAATCTAATATAAACACAAAATTAGGATTTAACCGTGTAATGACCAAGTACAGTAAATTCAAATAATATTTTTTGTTTTACATATATTAAGGGACCATATAAATTATATTCAATTATTAAGTTTAGTATGTAAACATTTCATTAGTTTTTCTGGTTTAGTTGCATATTTCAACTAAGTGCAGTAAAGCTATAAAAAATTTCAAATTTACTATATTAATATAACTGTTTGAAAATGTTAAAGCGATTGAACGACCCTCATCAAGAAATTTTTAATCAATTTCAACGGATAGGAAGCGCTTTGCAAATATACACTACTGGGTGCTCATTGTATGGCACCTACATTTAGTTCGGTACATTTTGCATCTACAAGTTCATCTATAATAGAATTCATTATAAAATTATATACAAAAAATATTGATTCGATATACCATAGATAAGAGCACTTTTTACATCCATGAACTTTTACCTTGATACTCTCACTACCCGTAGTTGCAACTACTTTATTGAATGAATTTAGCAGCTAGGAACGGGCTAAAATGAATCAAACTGATTGTATCGTTGACCTTACATTTATCTGAGTATGGATATATTTTGAGCTCTTATTCTAATTTGACTCATTGTAAAACATTTACAAAATTGTCTATGTTTGTATTTTTAGAAAATCAAAGTATGCCAATTTATAACTGCCAAAGAATCATATTTCAATTTCAAGGTTTGAGTATATCACAAATGATGTGTGTTTAGTCTGTCGGATTTTATTGATATTTTCAAAAAATACATTTTCAAAACCCATACAGGTGGCTGATATTACGCAAGATCCTTGTCTATAAAAATACTCTACTTCTGCCTATCACAACCCTAACAGGAGAATGCGAGATGTGGTTAAAATTATTTTATTTTATTTTTTTAAAATTTGTTCATATTCTGAAGAAATTCATCAGGATATTTTATCACTTAAAAACAGCTTGTGAAATAATCAATGCCCAATAAATTTCATAGATCACAATATAAAGGAACAATAAATAAGATCATTGAAAAGAATAGCAATTTAAACGACAAGAAATTATACATACATACATTCACGATAGAATACAAAGGATTCCCTCCAAGCTGCCTAATCTCAAAAACATTAAATCTAAAGGAGAAAATCGGACAATATCAAAGATATATAAAATAACATCTATTCATAATGTAAAAGCACCAGTAATTTTGAAGATTTGTCTAACGATGTTTACAAAATTTCATGCTCCTGTGCCGAAACTTATGTTTAACAAACTTCTATACCTTTTTCAAGTTCAATATGGAAATAAGCAAGTTCAATATGGGAATTACAAATAAAAATCCTTTAGTAAGTTTAAAAATTTCAAACAAAATACAAAAATATAAAGAATTATTTACTTCATTTATTAAAAGCTCATGTTAACCATATTAATGGCATCTACAAAATGACTTTGAATACTAGCACAATGCAATTGGTTGCAAATTAAGGGTGTAATTTCTTGTAGTACATCATTAACCAATTCTTCAAGAGGTCTTGTTCTTAGTTCAAAAATACTAAAATAATTTCTTTTCATTCAGAGAATGTTTCCAATTTTTCTGGCAAGTTCTCGTTTTACAGATGCTTTAAGGATAGACACCAAAGAGAAGAGAAAGGCAAAGAATAATGTTATAATGTATAATATATAATTATCCAAATATAGTATTTTTAGAGAGATGCCAAACTAATATTATATCAGAAAGTCATCCAACTATTGAAAATGCACTATTTTGTATCGGATCTTTAATATTAAATATACGTCATTATTGTAAAACCCAAATTGACGGACTATATTAAACTTGCACATTTTAATATTGAAATTTGATTATTCCCATATTGAATTTGACTGTTCTCATATTGAACTTGCTTATTCAAATATTAAACTTGAAAAGGTATATACAATTATAGAACATCAACAGAAATATCGAATCGTTAAAAGATCTATGATTATCAATTCAATTATAAAATATTATGCAAGACGAAAGATCAATTTACACTAAAAGCAGCTATTATATAATAGCTTTAAAACGAAATATAAATAAAAAAGATTATATATTCAAGGCAATGTTTTCGTTAAATTTCTAACATTATTTTCATCAAATTTTGTTAAAATAGTTAGTGTGGTAAATTTCTTTTCCTGATGCTGATTATGTTTCTATTTAAACTGGTAACATTTATAAAAATCGAAGAATTATTAAGTAATTTTTAATTTTGAAATTCTAATATTAATATTTTATTTTTAAAATCCACTGTATATAAAATCACTATACAAATAAAGTGCTAAACACTTATTAAGATTTTAAAAGTAGAATTTTTGTTTCAATGACTAAGCTTGGTTGTTGATTGAATTCTTTGGTAATTTAAATAGTTGATTTTTCTTGGTTTCTGTTTCAAATACATTTTTACATTTCTTTTAAAGTCTTTAATTAATTTTTCTTCTTTAAACTAAGGTGGTAATTCATTCCATAAGTCAATACAAAAATTAATAAATTAATTCTTCATCACATTATTCTTAAATTTAAGTTTTCTATAAGAATTTGTTCCTAAATGTATGTTAGTTGGTATTTTCTCTCTTGCATTCAATTTGAAAAAATACTTCTAGAGATCTTAGTTTTTGTAAATATTCTAATAAAAATAAATAGTTATTTTCTTTAATTGTAGTTGGCTTTTTTCTTTCACAGGTGATATTGATAGTTCAATTAAAAATTCTTTCAAGTTTGATCTTCTTTCTTTTATTAAGAGTTGTTAATAAACAGGCTAAATATAAATAATGAGGAAATATATAAGATTTTATTAGAGTAACTTTCCAATTAATAGGTATGAATCTTTGAATTTTAGATAGTTTCTTGATTCCTTGTATCATTTTCTGCATTATTTTATTGACTTCGATTTCAAGTGTCAACTTAATGTCAAAGATTATTCCTAAGTATATAAATTTTGTATCTTCTTGTATAATATTATTGTTTATTTTTAACATGAATTTTTCAGTCTTGTTAGAATTATTTAACACCATAAATCTAATCTTGTCAACATTTAATTTCACTTTCTTTTGTTCAAAGTATAGTATTGCTGTTTGTAGTGCGCTTAATAAAGCACAATGGTTAGTTGAATACAGCAGGATATTGGACACATTTTATGTTTTCATTAAAACAGAGCCTTGAGGTATTCCTTTATTAATTATTAGTTTATTAGAGATTGCATTGTTTACTTTTACGTATTGCTATCTATTAGTTAAATATGAGGGTAATAACCTAGTTGCATATTCATTAAAGTTGTATATAAGTTTTAATTTTTTAATTAGTATTTCATGATCTTAACAAAAACATTCAGATATATTTCGACTTACAAAGTCATCGTCAGTTTTACAAATAATTCCCTCTAAATTTACTTGATTTTATAGCAATATTTTATTTCACTAAATCTTAATTATTGGTAACAATAGTTTATGTATATAATCTTCTTTCGTATTTAGACTTGGTTAATAAAATGACCTTATTAGAATGATTTCAGTGATTTTAAGATATTTTGCATCGGTATTCTTTCAAATTTTTACATCATAACTGATTCCATAATTTTTTAGGTGTTTTGAAATGGTTGAATTAGTTTCATGTTCTTTTGTTCTTCTGATTAGTTGCCGACCACAATATCATGTAACATTAAGAGTTTGTATACTAATGTTCCTCTAGAGAAATCAATAAATGTCGCAATAAAATTATTGAAGAACAAAGACAATATATGATTTAGATTATGATAGAACCAAGATCCTCTTATTATTAGCAACGAAAAATACACTACAGAAAGATAGATTAGCAATGGGAAATTCATTGAGCCCAACTTTAGCTAACATTTATCTTTCTTCAATTGAAGAACAATATGTTGAAAACCATATAGAGTTCAATTTCTATCAAAGATATATGGATGACATATTTGCTTTAGTTGACAATAAAGAAAATGCAGATAAAATGTTAACGAAGCTCAATTCAATCGATAATAACATCAAATTCACAATGGAAAAAGAGGAAATAACAATTTTTAATTTCTTAAATGTTAAAATAATGAGGGACTCAACATCATTTATAACTGGAATATACAAGAAACCATCATATACCGGCCTATTCCTTAATTTTAATTCAAATTGTCCAAGATCTTTCAAAATATCCTTAACTAAAGGATCAACACATAGGATATTCGATATTGCAAGGACTTATGTCAGTATACATCAAGAAATTATCAAATTGAAGGCAGACTTGAGAAAAAATGAATATCCAAACAATGTTATTGATAAATATATCAAAGAAGCAATTTCAAAAATAGTCACGAATGACAAAGAAATAAAGTGTTCACAAAATTTTGAACATGTATTTAAAATCCACTATCGAGGAATATATACAACAAATCTAATACAGCAAATGAGAAAGATCGAATTAATTAAAGAAAAAGTAAGATTTGTTTACAAAATCCACAAACTTAATGCAAAGCTTGGTCTTAAACCTTTAAATACCATAGTCATTTCAGAAGCAATTTTAAAACAATTTTTATATTTCCTGGGCCTAAATTGAGGACATAAAAGAATTTTAATTTCATCTTTTGGTATTTACAGGGACATTTCCGGAAAATTAGTGGGACACCAGTGTCCCTCTGGTACAAAGTGGTAATTTTTCATGTCAATTTTGTCATTCTCAAATCCTATATTTCATGGCATTGAATATACTTTTGACCATTTAATAGGATATTTTAGGACATAGGGGGATAGTTGGACCATCAAACATTGAATACACTGTATTTTTGCGTAAACACATCTTTCACAAAACACAACGAAATAGTTAATAAAGTTCTACAGTTATACAGTTTTTAGTTCTTCAATTTTGCTTCGTATGATGTAAGTAGAAGCAATTTCTCTCCTTCTGAAAACACAATGCAACATTGCAAGTGTGACATCGAACAAATGTACGATTCTCAATATTGCTAGCTGAACACCAAGTACAACGAGCACGTGTAGAAAACTCTGGTAAATGGTTAGCAGGACCACAAGTCTCACCTTTGGAGATGGTTAATTTATACATCATATTACTAGCTAGGTCATGAGTAGTTATAGCTGAGTGAAGGACGCTGCAAACAAACGCCTCTGATTGGTCGAGAGCTTATGACGTCACACGTCACGTGACAGACCGCGAATATTGAAGGGGTGGTTGAACCACTGAGTCATCTAATTGACATCTACCACTAATTGAATTTTTTGACGGGTTGACAGCTCGGGGGGGG
>CABFPE010000019.1:1490550-1555044 GCA_900660155.1 Hofstenia miamia | reverse complement strand
TACATGGGTATTGGCTGAAGAAGTTCACAAGTGTGCATGAGAGACTAGCAGTAGCATTTGAGAAGTGTGTGGTGAGTGGGTGCCCAGAGTGGATGGTAGTGGGAAGGACATTTCTGATACAGAAGAACCCAAAGAAAGGTAGTGAGCAAGCAACTTCAGACCAATAACATGTCTGCCAACAATGTGGAAATTGCTAACTTCAGTTATTTCAAATAGACTGGCATGTCACTTAGAGCAGAATAGGTTGATACCAGAGGAGCAGAAGGGATGTAGGACAAAGACAAGAGGATGCAAAGATCAGTTGTTGATAGACCAGGCAGTGGTGGAGAATTGTAAAAGAAGGAAAACAAACTTGGCAATGGCATGGATAGACTACAGGAAGGCATATGACAGCATTTCACATAAGTGGATATTGAAGACGTTAGAGCTAATGGAGTTTCTCAGAAATGGGTTGAGTTTCTAGAGAGGGAGATGGGAAAGTGGCAGACTGAGATAAATGGGCACAGGCTGAGGTTTAGGCGAGGCATATTCCAGGGAGATAGCTTAGCGCCACTATTGTTTGTAGTTAGCTTAATACCTATCACAGAAAAGTTAAAAGAGACAGGCATAGGGTATAAGATGGAGAAGAATGGTAGAGCAGTGAGTCACCTGTGGTACATGGATGACCTGAAGATGTACGCTAGTTCAAGGGAGATGTTGCAGAAGCAAGTGGAGACATTGGAGAAGGCAAGCAGAGATTCAGGGTTGGAGTTTGGATTAGGAAAGTGTGCAGCAGTGANGGAAGTTAAAGAAAGTTGAAGTAGTCCCGGTAGTTGTAGGAGCACTAGGAGCAGTGAGTAAGAAGCATAAGAGATACTTGGAGGAGTTGGGAGTACCAAAGTGGGGAGAAGCAGTAGCACAGAAGGCAGCGTTGTTAGGAACAGCTAGAGTCCTGAGGAAAGCTCTCAGACTCCTTGGGAACTGGTGAGTTCCTCGAACTGAGAGGGATACCAGCATGAAGCTGTGAGAATTAAGAAGGAATAATAATAATAATAAGGCTGGTGTTGAAGAGAACGGTCGGGTTTCTTGTGCTCTCCGCGATGCTGTAATCAGTAAGTTAGTCGGCGGAATTACGTCCCTCGATGCAGCGGCTTCTTTTATTAAAGATAAAAAGAAAACGCCGCTGCATCAGATGTTCGCTAACTTAAACAAAGATCTCGCCGCTGAGGCTCTGTTACATCTCTTCAAAACTGCGCTCTTTTCTGAAGAAGAAACTCCTACTCTCTCTGATGCGTGTGTTCAGTCCTCTCCAACAAATGTCCTCACTGCCGAANCGGTCGGGTTTCTTGTGCTCTCCGCGATGCTGTAATCAGCAAGTTATTCGGCGGAATTACGTCCCTCGATGCAGCGGCTTCTTTTATTAAAGATAAAAAGAAAACGCCGCTGCATCAGATGTTCGCTAACTTAAACAAAGATCTCGCCGCTGAGGCTCTGTTACATCTCTTCAAAACTGCGCTCTTTTCTGAAGAAGAAACTCCTACTCTCTCTGATGCGTGTGTTCAGTCCTCTCCCACAAATGTCCTCACTGCCGAAACTTCTACTTCTGCATCTCCAGTCACTTCTACCTCGAGGTTTCGTCATTCTCCTACACCACGTCAATATTTATCTTTTAAGGAAACTTAACAATCGCCAAAAACGAAGTCAAAGTCAAATTACGTCAAATCTATTAAACCTAACACTACTACATTTCTAATTGGCAGTACTATTCTGAAGTATGCTCGTTCTCAAAATCTTCTTCCAAATCAGACGACTACAATCCACTCATATCCAGGTCACAACACAAAGAAGATAATTATATACGTGAACAAATAAGCATTAAAAGAAAATTGTTTGAACTCGCTAAAACAGAGCCGACAACACCTAATTGGACTAATTACGAAAAGTCAAAGAAGATAATTAAACAATTAAGAAAAAAAATTCTACCTTAAAACAGAAAAGGTTCTTCGATAAACTAAGCAATACAAACGAAAAATGGCGATATATTCATAAATTTTTGGGAAAAAGTAAAGGACTTTCAACTGACATTAACGAATTAAGTATTGATAACAAAATTACAACGGAAAAAACAAGAATAATAGACCATCTAAATGCAACATTTAAGGAACTTGGCAATTTCAATTTTCCCCAATATAAGAGAAAGACAAACATTAATAAATTCCCAGCGAAATCATACTTTTCTTTTAGACTCGTAAATGCAAATGAACTAGAAACCATAATAACAAATTTAGACAGAAATAAATCAACTGCAACCTATAATCTTCCAATCTTTATTATTAAATGTCATTTTCATATCTTTAGTGAACATCTTCTGTTCGCATTTAACCAATGTATTATTGATAATGAATTCCCTGATATATTTAAGAAATCAGACATAAGCCCCATATATAAAAAAGGCGATCCTCTAAACGCACAAAATTATAGGTCAATTTGCATTGGCCATCCTTTCAGTAAACTATTTGAAAAATTATTAAATAATCAAATAAATGCATATTTGATATCTGAAAATATTCTTTCGAAAAAACAATTTGGTTTCCGTAATGGGTTTAGCACTCAAGATGCAATTTTGTCAATATCACAGCAAATAAAATCAAATTTAGCTTCTAATAAATGTAGTTGTGTTGCCCTTCTCGATTTGAGCAAAGCGTTTAACTCAATGAACTTTGACATACTGAAAGACAAATTAATGCATTATAATTTTGATGACAACGCTATAAATTTGATAATGAACTTCCTTATAAATCGACAGCAACGAGTTATACTTAATGGCACAAAATCAAAATATATTACAACTAACCGTGGGGTACCTCAGGGCACAGTTCTTGGCCCCCTCCTATTCTCACTCTACGTAAATGATATAACGAAACAGATAAAAAACAGTAATATTTATCAATATGCGGACGATACCTGTCTCATAAGTACTAATGTAAATGCCTTTAATGCTACAAAAATTCTCCAAAATGACATCGAACATTTAACAAAGTATTTCTCAAATAATCATTCGAAAGTAAATATTGAAAAAACACAATTTATAATTTTCTCGCCTAAAACATTTAAAAATCTCACAAAAAACATTGAACTAAATATAAATCAAGTACCAATAAAGCAAAGTGAATCAATAAATTATTTAGGTGTTGAGATTGACAATGATTTAAATTTCGAACAATTTTTAATGACTAAAATTAAAAAAATGGCTTCTGGAGTTAGGTATCTTTACCATCTGCGAAACGTCTCAAATATATATATAACAAACAATTAATAAATTCTTTTTGTTTATCTTATTTTCAATATTGCTCATTTCTATTTACAAACAAATTCAAAATATCGCATACTTCTGTCTAAAACTTTCAATTGGTCTCTTAAAACACTTAACTTTGCGCAAAAACATGAAAGTTCATCCGTCTATCGAATTCAATATAAAATATTAGCTCCTTATTACAGAATACAAATGCATATAGTATCAATATTATTTAAGTGTAAATCTGGTACACCTTCTCTTTCATTTTTAAAACAGTATATTAAGTTAAATGAACGTTCTCAAAAATTTTTATGCTTAGATAAACATTCAAATAGTTTTCACCACATAGCAACTAAAATTTGGAATAACTTAGACCATGAAATTAAAATGGAAATTAACTACAAAAAATTTAGAAAAAAAGTACGAACATTCCTCTTTCACAGACAATGCATACTTAATGACAATAATACACTACACTCCTTCGAAAATTTCGTATGATCCTAGATAATGTACACACACACAAATCCCCAACAAACACACCACACAATTATATATGTATATGTTACTATTATTTTGTAAATAGTTTTTAGTTTATAGTCTTGTACAAAATTTTTTTTGCAATAAATTGCTTTTGACTCTTAATAAGTCGTCAACAGCATATTTTGACAAATCCGCAAAAATTATGTGTACAATATTTACAAAATATATACAAAAATATTTACAAACTTGACAACACACACAACAATTAAGGGCATATACAATAAGCAATAATAAATGCATAAGAAAAACTAATACATGTAAACAAATTAAAAAGAAAAGCATTTGCTATTAAAATTTTCGGCAATTATTGAATTGCTTAGTACTACCCAAAGTATATTGGTCTGATAATAAGTTGTTTTAAAATCTTTTTAAATGCTTTTATTGTTGGAACTGCACGAGTTTCTATATCAAGGCTGTTCCACATATGGCAGGCAACTGAATTGCATGAGTTCTTCCAATACTTATTCGTTGTTTGTAATAATAATAATTGTTATTATTATTTCCAAATATTAAGAAAATGCAACTTTGTTGTCATATGTCAGTGACATTTTTTAGGATTATAATTTGGATGGAAAATAAAATTGATTTAGGTAATTCAAATAAATTAGCGCATGCAAAACACAAACAGCAATGGATTTCACGATACTTTTCTAAAAGTTTTATGACTCGCCTGGTATATGGTTATATGCATCGGTACAAAGTAAAAACTTTCACAAATTTGTTACAAAATGCAATGCAGAATTTGAAAAAATATTTTACTATATTTCACTAAGAACTCAATAAAATTGTGTTTGGTATTTTAAAAATATGCCCTCCTTAAAACTTAAAGGAATAATTTATTTAACAAATTGTAACGAGAAATTTCTTTTATGTACATGAAATGAAAATATTCATTTTCTACGCCACTTAAAGTTTGTTAAAGGAAATACATGTATATAAACATTCTAAATTTCAAAACTTCAACGTCACCAAATTTTAAATGAAAAAAGCAAATACATGGCATTTGTCTTTAATTTTTAATAATTAAGAATAAAAATATTTTATCAATGTGTATAACTTACTATTAGAAGTTTGAATATTTTTTGCATCCGTTTCCACAAGAGCTTGTGTAGCGGTGTTCTCGATTTTATTGTAAGTTTGAGTAGATGCCGTATTGAGAATCGGAGGTGGAAATAAAGGAAAAATCTCGTTTTCGTGAATCATTACAGATTTATCACATGTGATGTCGCCTTCCTAAAAATGAGTACGACATCATTCATTTAAACAGCAAAAGTGAAACAATTACCTGAACACTGCCTACTCGAGAATAACCCAATTTTAAGCATATATTATCAAGATCACCCTTGGATAATGTCTGGAGCATTTCAAAATAGCTCTTTGAGTATTCGTCGTCTTGACATTCTTCATAACAAGAAAGTAATTCATCAGACTGAAGTGAAATGTCATCAAAGTTCGCGACAGAACTATCTACTTCTATGTCATAAACGGAATCTTCGTTATTACATTGTTCCTTATCTATTTTTTCAAAAGACTGCTTTTCCTGGTTATCTTTGCCTGCATCTTCAAATGGCGAGATTGTATTTTTTATAGAGATATTTACATTGCTAGGCGTAGTGGAAATATTACTTTCAATGTTATCAAATTGTGTTGACAGTAAATTCCACATATCTTGTTCACTTTCCATGCGTTGCTCATATTCCCTTTCTAGTTTTAATCTAATTTCTATTATTCTTTTTTCCAACTTAGTTTGGTATTCTTTTTCCAATTCAGCTCTAATACTTTCTTTGATTTTATCAACAAACTGTTCCATTGGTGTTCCAATATTGTTTCCAAGATTACAAATATCATCAATACAATTCTTAAATTTAGAAAATCTTTTCTTATAAGAATCAGTTGTGCTTTCTTTATACAGCAGTTTGATTTTATTGTTTGTACCTAGCATTTTCTAAAACAAAATGAACTTAATGCATTTTAAACATTCATTGTTATACAAATTTAATGTATAGGCTATAGGTGAAAATATCCAAAAGTCACCTAGATTTTGAATGTTCGCCAAATAAATTAAAACAAAGCATAAAATAATATTAGTATTCTACTTGCTATTAACAGCACTTAAAAAACTTCACCTCAATCATGACTCCATTAATGTTCAAACTAATAAAGTTCGCTTCTGAATTCAAAATTGTATGAATGATCTGTATGCTATTGTATAGATTTTCAAAATGTAATTTCTTCAATTTAAATAATTTATATTTTATACATTAAAATATTATAAACTTTACACTTAACAAATGACGTCATTACGTGTTTACACAAAATGATGCCTTTAATAGCAAATAAAGCAAATTGGGAAAGGCATTTTAGTTTTAAAATAACCCAAAGATCATTTTACCACATTTCAACAAAATATCTCGTCCCTTCAAAACCTTTAGTTAACTCTACGTTTTAATTAAATCGTTTATGAAAACGATATTTCAGAAAAAATAATTGCAATTCAGTGTTTGTCGGTAGAAAACGGATTTATCACTCCTCGTTTTCATCAACATTAGTTCCCAATTAATGCTTGGGAAAATATGTGGTAATTGCAATTGTTTGGTATTTTACAAATACAAATAAAATATGAAAAACTAAAAATAATAAATGTAACATTTTTCAAATATAACGAATATTTGAATTTTTTTGACAAATTTCTATCAAGCCAAAACAGATTAGAAATAAATTTTTCAAATATTGAAATGTGTAAATGTTGCGATGTAGGTGTGTATATTTGCTGCGAGCCATTTTTCTTAATGACTGCACACTATTAAAGATGCAATTTTCGCATGAATATGAATAATAAACAAATTGTAGTGTTTCATCATAGTCATATACATAACTGGCCAAAAATTAATGTAATCTTAATTGTATACTGCTTTACTGAAGGATGCTAATAATAATAGTTAAAGCAAATTTATTGCTAATATGTATATAAAGGCTTCAAACTAACACGACAAAAATACCTACAACTGTTTTCATATGCATTATTAAATAAAGGGCAGTTTTAAAAATAATTCGACTATGTATTGAGTTGATTATCTGTCCAATAATTTTTGTTTATTCAATAAAGCTTGCTTGATTTTTTTCTTGAAGTGTTTACAATTTTTCTCATATTTTATATCGATATTTAATTCATTCCATAAGATCGAACATCTGAAAGAAAATAATTTTGACGATTATTGATACAAAAATGTTTTATTCCTTTTATTGATTGTGATGTAATTATTGTGAAAACTTAATGAATAAATTTATGAATCACACATAGAGATTGATACTGAATAAAGTAACTGGGGTCCAAGATATTATATGATGCTCTTAATTGCGTAATAAACTCATGCTTTTGAATATAGTTCGGTGTCCTAAATGACCAGTTAAAAATTTTTTGAAAGGCACAATAAAATTGACTCAGTACAAATGAATTAATAAGTTCTATTGAAACGTGTTTCTTACATGACGCAAATTGTACACATGTTTCACTCCAAATGTCACCTGTTTTAATTTTTGGGAAAGAAAATTATCACATTTTAAATCATTGTCTATTAGTACACCAAGGTAATTTACACATGTGCTTTGAATAATTTCAGTATCACAAACATTAATGTTAATATTTTCAGTAAACTTTCTTTGTTCTTTGGATGAAAAAATGATAAATTGAGTTTTGTCAGAAATTATTTTTAGTTTATTGCGATTGATATATTTTACAAGATTTTGAATATGTTTTGTCAAATGTCTGGTTGCCACAAAGGGATTTTTTGCTGTTCATAATATGCAAGTATTATCTGCATATTGATAAATAGTTCCGTTTCCAAGGATTTAGAAATATCATTTACGTATAATGCAAATAGATTGAAGAGCAATACAGTTCCTTGGGGCACAACTAAATATTTAATAATATATTCTAAAATTTTTTTGTCAATTTTTACTCGTTGTTTGCGATTGCTTAGAAAACTCATAATAAAATTTACTGCATTGAAACTAAAACCTTGTCGCCTTAATTGTTCTTTTAATATATCGAAATTCATTGAGTTAAATGGTTTGCTTAAATCAAATAAAGCTGTGATCTAGCAGGTCTCCTTTTTTAAATAACGGTGAAATATCCGATGGTTTAAAAAAAATACGAAAATCATTATTTATAATATTTTGATTAAATGCTACAAGCAGATATTCACCAAAATGTAAAAATATTTTTTAATTATCCAATACGATAGATTATTGGATCCACGAGATTTATTATTATTTAGCTTATTTACAAAATTTTTGAACTCATAATAAGAAATTAAGTTGAAATGAAACTGCATCTTTCTAATACTGGGTTGTTGGGATGAAACGTTTCTATATTCTTCAAATTGAAAATTCCTGTTTAAAATATTTGCAATTTCCTTCTTGTTCTTGTATGTCCTATTTTCAAATTCAATTGCTACAATACAAATATTTAGTCCTTCGGTTCTCCCAATGCGTTTATTAAGAAAATTGCATTTTTGGCTACATTCCTTTAGTTGTTTGAAGTAATCCTTTACCTTAGATTCGTAGTTTCATTTGCGGCTCCGTTTGATTAATTGCTTAGCCTCCTCATAATTAGTCCAATTCAGATTAATAGGATTCGATTTCGCAAGTTCAAAGAATATATTTTTTTTACTTACCTGTTCTTTAATCAAGTCGGAATCGTGGGGTTGGTTAATCACCGACAATAATTTAGTGCTAATTAATTTGGTTCACAGCGGTGCTACTTTATTTAAGACTTTGATGATTTCATGCGTACTATATTTTAGCATGTTATCAGTATCAGCATCATTAAAAGTGTAGGTAAGTTCAAATCCAACGTTCCTTAAAAACTTTATAAATTTTTGCTCATTGAAATTGCTAAAATCCCCAGAATAAATAAGTTTCCTATATTTAGCTTTCAACTTATAGTTAATAACATATACGCAACAATTGTGATCACTAAATGATTCAAATATATAGGTTTTCTATTTATTGCAACTGTCGGATAAGAAATCTATAAAATTAGAAAATCTAGTTGGACTGGTTTTATTGATAGTTTGAAAATAAAAAATATCACAAATATGTTCAATTCGTTTTGATTCAGCAGAATTAAAATAATTGGAATTAAAATCTCCAAGGACAGTAATAAATTTATTTATTATGTAGAAGATTACTTAGTAATGCAAGAATGCTTAAGAATTTTAAGGATTACGTTATTAGGATACCGCGTGCACTGTCAGACGAAGAGTAGAAAATTGTAAAAATTATTTTGAAGAAAAGATGGGACTTGATTCAAAATGGGTTAAATAAATCTCTTTTAAAGATAAAAAATCTTGAGTTGTACAACAATGGAGTCAAGGTGAGTCTTCTTCAATGAATCGATGAAGGGCATGATAAAATCACTTTATTACGGAAATTTAAACATCAATAATTATGAATCCGCTACTTTGTTAATGGTTCATTATCTAAGTTACACTTGGTGAAAGAATGCTTGCTATTAATCCCTTCTGTTTCAATTTTTGCTATACCAGACACTAAACTTGTAAAAGAAAGGATTTTAATACAGATTTGTGCAATTTTCATGTTTTTCGCCATGATCGAGAAATTGAAAAATTTGATGACAGTGGAGGTGGCTTAATTACGTATATTAATAAACAATTGGGTGTATTTGCTAACGACGCTCGCGCCAACTATTCCAAATGATTTAGTCGTAATTATAATTGTAAACTTCACGAGTCTTTGTATGCTTGCCGGTATTTTTAATTTGTAACAGACAATTAAAATTTTCGGAAAACCAATAAAACAGTACATTAAGTACACTATCTGAATTATTGCATTTTATTTTATATATTTATTATTTTATTTACTTTCATCTCTCCACTTGAAATTCTTGCTGAATTTGTATGTGTGTGACTGATTGAACCATCTCCAAAATCATTCAATATGATTTCCGGTTGATCACAAACGCTATCAGGTCGCCAAATGCTATACACGTATTGTGGTGGTGAAGACATTTAAGCCAAGTAAAAATTGCGCAGCTGATAATGACGCAATGCAACCAGGGTTTTCAAATACTCGGAATTTTGAAAACTCCAGCTCGCATTAATTCGCAAAACTTCATCAAAAAACTCTTAAAAGAATTCATTAGTACTTTTACTTAGACTCGAATGAAAATCCCTTGAAAAATAAATTATTTTAAATTTCACTTGCTTTATCAACTTCAAATACATATGTTTAGTGAAAAAAACTAGGAAATTTGAAAAAAATGGCAAACGAATTCGGAATAGGCCTATTCTTCAAAAAAATATTCAAGCTTGAATCGTAAATATTCGAACTCGGCCCGAGTAACTCAAATTCAATTCGAAAACTTTGAGTACGACTATATTATTGGTTGGTTGGCCACTACCGTTGAATTAGCCAATGAAATCCGCGGGCACTATTTGTACGAGTGTATATTAACAAACACAGTTGGCAACCGAGTTTGAATTAGCTAATACATTCCAACCGGCGGTTTCAGTTAATGCTTCTTAAGTAGACTTGGCCGCTCGCCGTTTCAATAGTTGGCCAACCGGCGACGCGCGTGCAATTAGCAAATACGCTCATTGTGTCCGAATCGGCTTAAATTAATAGCTTAAATTTGCAACCCTAATCTTGAATTACAAGCATTATGTGTTTGTTCATATTAATATCGATATAAGACCTAAGAGCAAAAAGGTTGCTATGAGGAAGGAGCTTACAAAAATTTTACAGCTAATTCAATCAAAGTTGAAAAGAATTTCTCGATAATTTCAAGTGATGTTAATAAACCAAATTTGTCTTGTGTTAATAATTTTAATCTTTTCAATATAGTGACAAAACTTACATATATTCCGACAAGCTCTCAACTGGATATTGCTTACGTTAGCGATTACAATTTATATGAAATACGTGTTTTTACACCTATTGGTAATTCTGATAATAAAAGTCTATTTCTGCTACCTAAAATACATGTAAAAATAAAACTAGAGTAAATTATTGCACATGGCAGGTAGCAACTTCTGAGAATATTATTGATTTTAATTAAGCGTTTTCTACACCTTTTCCAATTGCAATTGAGAAAGCGTAATTTGCATTTGAGAAACCGTAATTTGCATTTGAGAACCGTAATTTGCATTTGAGAAACCGTAATTTGCATTTCAGAAACCGTAATTTGCATTTCAGAAACCGTAATTTACATTTGAGAACCGTAATTTGCATTTGATTAAACGTAATTTGCATGTGAGAAGACGTAATTTTAGCACATTTTATGAATGAGCATCCTCTTTCATTAAGATGCCTTCTTTGTAGAATTGTTGTTGTTGATCAAATAACGTTACAGCATGGAACATATGCTAAATATGAATCCAGAGATAGATAGTAATTAAATGTGCTACTTGCAATTTTTGCTAAAATTTCCTAGGATTTCCTACATCTTTGAAAAATACTTTAACTACATGTTGCACGTTTTTATTCAATTATAGGCTCATTGTGGAAGGACCCAACAAAGGTGATGATTGTGGAAGCCTAGCAAATAATCTAGGTCTTCATGTAGAATACTTGATTAAGCTTCTTGAATCGAAATGTTCCATTACATTGGTTTCAATGAAAGACAATTTATTTGTTGGGATTTCTTTACATTATCAAAAACTACAATATTTCTGCGAAATATTTTTGAGAAAAGGTACACTTCAAAGTATTGATGTAAATAAATGCTTTTAAATAGACTGAATATGTAATACATGTATACATGTAATACCTAAAAAAGGTGCACAGCATTCCAATTTCAAGGAATAGTGAAACAAACAAAAATAAAAGAGCTATATATGTTTGTCAACGAAATGAGATTAGAGATGGGAAGCAAATTGTTTGGGTAGATGAAACCAACATAAATTTATTTTGATGGAGAAATTTCGGAAGATCAAAGATTGGTCATAGAGCACTAATTTGAAATTTAGGCAAAGCATTGGAAGATTTAGTGGTTGTTGACAACGCTCCATGTCACAGTCATTTAGAAAGTGTATTTTCAAACTCTCCGGCCGTCATAATACGTCTTGGTTCATATAGTCCAATGTTAAGCCCCATTGAAATTATATGGTCTAAAAATTAAAGGCGTGCATTAAGCAAAAAATCACTGTGCCAACTGTTAATGCCACTGGTGTTTGTGAGCAAAGAATTGTCTACCTAGAAAGTCTAATCAAAACTGTCAAATCAAATATTCAAGGTTGCATAAAACTGTCAAATCAAATATTCAAGGTTGCATAAAATACATTTGATATTAAACTTTCTGATTTTCAATTTCCAGTCTATTCTTGCAACCTTGAATTAGGCAGCGATAGTGCACGAGCAGTGCATCACTCCACCTCATTTCATGAAGCCGTTTTAAGTATGGAAGACATGAACGTTGGTGTTTAAAATACTGATGTGAACGATTTTTATTTTATCGTGTGAAAGTGCCTGCTATTGCGAATGTATTTGTATTAAATTTATATCGTTGAGTAGTTATAACTATGCTAATTTAAAGAAGCTTTATTCGAAATTGATGATAATTGTCCCAAAGCCTGGAATATAAAGCTTTACAAAATTATGAATACACTTGCATGTAAATAAATATAATTCCCATTGTGCAGCAGTTATGCTTTTGAAATATACTAAATATTGACAAAGCACAAATATATTTTGTGATTTTGAAACTTTTGCAGAATTTTAGTAAAAGCTTTGAAAAAGTTTTTGAATTTTTCATTTGACAAAACCAGTTAAAGCACCAAGCCTTTTCTGTAAGTTGCAAACAAATTCAAACAAAAAGTGAGTAAATTTTAAAAGGTTGAAGTGTGAAAGCACTGAAGGCCTATTATTGGAATTTTAAAAGCACTTTTTCAATTCTGATTTAAGATTCGTATAGCATTGAACATTCTCTTGGTGTTAAAAAAACAAAATTGGAAAATTTTGAATTTTGAAAAAGACAATTCAATGTTAAATGATTGATATTGAAGTTAGAATATTTTAACCTTTCTCTATGAAAAACATAAGGGCATTGTGACACCTTAAAAGTGAATAGCATGCTTACTCAATATTCTTAATCCGAAAAGGAAAATTAAGAATAAAGATAAAAAATGTTTGCAGAAATCCCCGAATTAAATATTTGAAGAAATGTGGTTAATAAAAATATTAACAGGATAGTGTATCGGAAAAGAAAAAATGAAATAAGTCTAACGTCTATATTTTTTATTTTTGATTAAAAATAAACAGCAAAATCACAAAAACAGGCAAAAATATATATATATATATATATATATATATATATATACATAAATCAATAAATATGCGCAATTACTTAAAGGGCACTAATTTTAGATATACGGACTTCATGCATGTAATTGATTGGAAATGCCCAATAATGATTGTTTTTTCAATAATTAATTCTTAATTTTTTTCTTAAAATGCTTATAATTTGGTTCCATTTTTGTAGTAACATCTAGATTATTCCACAATGCGCAGGAATTAAATGTAAAAGAGTCCTGTCTGTTAATTTTACTGAAAATTTTATTTGTTCTTTGATTGAGCTGAATATATTGTTGTAGAAAATTTAGAGAATTGCATTCACATTTATAAACTTATGAGTTAAACACAAAGATTGATACTGAAGGTTCTGGGAGAATATATGGGGAAGTGCAGGACCGGAGATAGAGAGTATACAGATGCAGAAAGAAGTCAGGCAAGAAGAAGAAGTAATCACAACTGTAAGGCTGAAGGAGGCTCTAAAGAAGATGAAGAACTGGAAGGCGCCAGGCAGAGATGAGGTACATGGGTATTGGCTGAAGAAGTTCACAAGTGTGCATGAGAGACTAGCAGTAGCATTTGAGGAGTGTGTGGTGAGTGGGTGTCCAGAGTGGATGGTAGTGGGAAGGACATTTCTGATACAGAAGGACCCAAAGAAAGGTAGTGAGCAAGCAACTTCAGGCCAATAACATGTCTGCCAACAACGTGGAAATTGCTAACTTCAGTGATTTCAAGTAGGCTGGCATGTTACTTAGAACAGAATAGGTTGATACCAGAGGAGCAGAAGGGATGTAGGACAAAGACAAGAGGATGCAAAGATCAGTTGTTGATAGACCAGGCAGTGGTGGAGAATTGTAAAAGAAGGAAAACAAACTTGGCAATGGCATGGATAGACTACAGGAAGGCATATGACAGCATTTCACATAGGTGGGTATTGAGGACGCTAGAGGCCAATGGAGTTTCACGGAAATGGGTTGAGTTTCTAGAGAGGGAGATGGCAAAGTGGCAGACTGAGATAGATGGGCATAGGTTGAGGTTTAGGCGAGGCATATTCCAGGGAGACAGCTTAGCACCACTACTGTTTGTAGTTAGCTTAATACCTATCACAGAAAAGTTAAAAGAGACAGGCATAGGGTATAAGATGGAGAAGAATGGTAGAGCAGTGAGTCACCTGTGGTACATGGACGACCTGAAGATGTACGCTAGTTCAAGGAAGATGTTGCAGAAGCAAGTGGAGACATTGGAGAAGGCAAGCAGAGATTCAGGGTTGGAGTTTGGATTAGGAAAGTGTGCAGCAGTGACAATGACTAGAGGCAAGTGTGTGGATGGGGAGGGCTTGAGGACAAGCAGTGGGGATAAGATTGAGGAAGTCAAAGAGGGGTACAAGTACTTAGGAGTAATAGAGAAAGATAGAACAGATCACGTGGAAATGAAGATGAGGCTAAGGAAAGAGTACAAGAGGAGAGTAAGGAAGGTACTACAGAAGTCAGCATTGAATGGGCAAAACAGCATAAAGGCATTTAATACATGGGCGATACCAGTGTTGAGATATTCGGCAGGAATAGTTAGGTGGAATAAGAATGAACTGAGGGAATTAGACAGGGAGACAAGGAAGATACTAGCAGCAGAGAGAGCATTCAACCTCAATGGAGATGTAGATAGGCTGTACATGACAAGGCATAAGGGAGGTAAAGGGCTGCTAAGTGTGGAGGAGACTGTAGAAGCAGAAGCACTAGGGCTAAAGGAATATGTAGAAGAGCAACCTGAGGGGTCCCTACTAGAGGTCACTAAGGAGTTGAAGAAGATAAGAACTGAGAGTGAAGGAAAGAAGATATACCAGAGTAGGATGGAATCAGAGAGGCAAACAAGGTATAGGCAGAAGGCAATGCATGGAGAATACTGGAGGAACACAGAAAAGTGTGATAGAGAAGAGAGCAACAAGTGGTTAAAGAAGGCAGGACTGAAGAGAGAAACAGAAGCACTAATAATGGCAGCACAGGAGCAAGCAATAAGAACAAACTGGGTGAAGAAGCATATAGACAGAAGAGTAGAAGTAAGTGATAAGTGTAGGCTGTGTAAGAAAGAGGCGGAGACAGTAGATCATCTGATAGCAGGGTGTGAGAAGTTGGCACAGAATGAGTATAAGTTCAGGCATGACAAGTTGGGAAGAATGGTACACTGGAGTTTGAGCAGGCAGCATGGGTTAGAAGCAGGAGACAAGTGGTATGAGCACAAGCCACAGGGACTTCAACATACAGACGAGCAAAGTGATAAAAGCACGGAGGCCAGACATAGTAGTGGTAGACAAAGAGAAAAGATTAGGAACAGTGATAGACATAGCAGTACCAAAGAACAGAAATGTAGAAAGCAAGGAGAAAGAGAAGATAGACAAGTACAGAGAGTTTGCAGAGGAAATAGAAAGGCTGTGGAAGTTAAAGAAGGTTGAAGTAGTCCAGGTAGTTGTAGGAGCACTAGGAGCAGTTAGTAAGAAGCATAAGATATACTTGGAGGAGTTGGGAGTACCAAAGTGGGGAGGAGCAGTAGCACAGAAGGCAGNTATATATATATATATATATATATATATATATGAGAGTATAACAAAATGAATCGTCCGTGCACTGCGAGGAAAAAGAATATGCATTTAACATGAAAATAAAGAAATTGGATTAACCAAATAACATCATAATCATCCTTTAATATTTCTATGTATAAAATTATCATGCAAACAGATCACAACTGGGCCCTAAATTAATTTCTCATTGAAGTTTCAGGAGATTCATTTATATGATCGCCGTGAATTCAGTAAAAAAAACATAAAAACAAAATCTAGTAATGCCTGTAGAAAATGGCAATTAGTATGTTTTGCAAATGTAGACATTGGCTCTCGTAATTTTTACTAACGATAACAAATTGCAAAGATATTTGAAGAAGTTATAATTAGAAAAAGATAGAGCAGAAAGGGCATTTCTACTTACTAATTAAACTATATTGCTTTTCTCGATAATGAAATAAGTAAAGATAATGGTTGCCAATTAAATCATTAAACACTAAGAAGAATCAATACGATTATAAACCCACCTTTACACTAATTTCATCCAAAAATACAAAAAAATTGACGACTTCTAGGAGGTTAACTTCATATATCTACATTAGTTATACTATCATGAAGAATGAATAATTCTTATTAAATAATTAGCAAAATATAATTCAGAAAAAACAATTACGGTGAAGTATAATTAATAAATAAAATGAAGAATTTTCAAAACCTATCACTTGACTCAATTAAAAATCACATCTTCATATTTGCAATCATACATAAGGTATTTAAATTTCACGAAAAGTCTAAAATAATTTAGTCTCATAAATTAAATTATTATCAATAATCGATGTTTTAAAAATCAAGTTCAAGTATTTGTTTGAAAGAAGCTCAAATTTCAATTTGATGATTAAAATCTGAAATTACAACTAAATTATTGCCCATGTGGCCAACACATGTAGAGTATAAAGTAAAAGATATTGAAATAAACATGTTATCAAATTTGTTTACATTGAAGTTTGGGTAATGGGATTGTGAAAATAAAATCAAATTAAAGAAAAACTAATAAATTTCAGGGTCTGGTACACCTTTTTTGTAAATATCACGCAAATATATACAAAATTAGCCCATTTCAAAAAGAAATTAAAATTTTGTGAATATCCCCCATTAGTGGAATGAGTTGCAAAATAGATGGAACACACAAGAAAGTGGTCAGGATGGGCATCATCAAGAATTACAAGTCAATTAGACTTTACATTAGAGAGGCTGATTCTAAACTCTACCAACAGATTGGGCACCTTGGAATGGAGCACCCTCTATAAAGATACATTCCTGAGAAGAAGCAAGAATGCTAGTAATCTCAGATGGCATTTGCCACCAGTGAATAAAACTGACAGTACCTGGGTATTGTCTATTTTTCAAAACCACTTCTTCCGTTTTTGAGGTTTTTGGTGAAAAATAATGATCTTTTATTATTAATATTTATTTGTAATAATTAAAAGTTTACTTATATACTAACTTACTAGTCACCACCAGTGGACCACTGTTGGAGAAGTAGTGATAGCAGTGGCAATTGCAGCAGCTCATTGTTCAATAACAAACTAAAACAATTCTTTATTATGTCTATCTTAGTGATTCCCAAATATAGTACAATTCACTATTTTAAATTTGGTATAGGTGAGTTTTCTATAAAATAAAAAAGAAGCAGCTTGAATATTTATATTCCAATATTAAATAAAATCTAGATGCATACCTATACTTATTTCACATGTACTGAAGAATTGATTTTCCAACTGGTACAAAATGGATGGTACTGCTGCCACCAGTGGCCCACTGGTGGACTACTAGTGGCATCTACATTTCTTTTAGTTATAAATGATCAATGAGCTAATGCAGTGGTGTAGTCCAATTGTATTAACAATAGGGGCCTTATTAAACAAAAATTTTGGGCCATCACACTTGTCATAAAATTTTTAAGCACACCCTCCTATGCCCTTTGCACCAAAGAAACACTAAAAAGAAAATGATCAACTAATGCCAAACTTATTGTAATTGCAATACCATATATGATACTGAGGTTTTTGCTCAAGAAGATTCAATTAGAGGCCATGTATAATGTATATGATCCCATTGTAGAGTCACTC
Organism: Hofstenia miamia; assembly: GCA_900660155.1. Taxonomy (NCBI): domain Eukaryota; kingdom Metazoa; phylum Xenacoelomorpha; order Acoela; family Hofsteniidae; genus Hofstenia; species Hofstenia miamia. The sequence goes on along the minus strand of CABFPE010000019.1, from coordinate 1,537,238 downwards.
AGGCCCCTATTTTGATTATTTTCACTTTTTTGATTATCTCACACTCTAATTTAGTGTTATGTCATGATTACATATTGATCTGTTGCTATCAATTTTTTGATATTAATTTCTTTTATTTTTTAGTGCAGTAGCACCTTGATGAGTAAAGATGGCTTCCTGGATATGGCTTTGGTGTGATGCTGTGTGAATTGCTTGTTGCAGGAAATATATTCTTGGTGGATAGTTTCTGTTTTTCTTTATAGAATTGGTGAACTACCAATGTTCCCTCTTTTGTTGGAATGCTGGTAACTCTCTACAATGGTAGCCTCTGCAACCTTTGATTGAACCTTTGAGTTTCTCAGTACCACTGGAGTAGTCAGAGCACCCCATGATTCTACATGGTGACCCTGACGTGATTCTGAACAAATTGGAGTGTCAGTCAAACTTTTTACTTTATTTTGTTGAAGTGTGCAAGTGAATTGATGCTTGGAGATGTACTCCAGTAATGAAACTTCTGTGCCTACCAAGGTGGTCATCCTTTTCCACCTGGTGATTCAGACATGATACAAAACTGTCACTTGTTGTTTTCTTACCATATTTGGTTTTGTTCTTTCTCTTTGGTGCAAGCCAGCTGGGATAGCTGTTTCCCCTGGCAATGATTCAACTTCCCTGCCAACCAATGCATAACTTTACCCCTTATGTAATTTTATACTACAATTCTGTACTCTGAAGCTGTCACTCTGAGCTTTGATGTTATTTTTACTATTTCCTGGTTGTTACTTTGTTGTTGTCTCATTCTTCTAGAATTTGGATTTATTACCATACCCTAGACCACACTGCTTACTGGAAATAGTTTTTGTTTCTCTGAACTCAGTTGGAGTTTTCTCTCAATTTGTTGGAACCTTTTTTTGGAACTTTTCTTATAGTTTTTCTTGTTCTTGAAATGATGGATTTCCCACATACTTAGTAAGGCCTCACATATAATCAATATATGATGCTAAATAGAGATGTTAAAATGAATTATCAACGACTGACTGGTTACTGCAAGGACCACTAAAAAGCTCCTCATATAAAGCACCAGTACAAGATGCTGCTCTGTGATCCCTCATTTAAGAAGAGCAACAATGTCCACACTTATATTACACAAGTGGAAAAACTGTTCTGCCTGAGTAAGCTAATGCCTGAATACTCAAAGCATGATCTTTTCTCATAAATTTGTCAGGGCTCTCCCCCCAATATTGAATTGAAGTGTGACCCTGAAGATGAGCCTAACTTTATCATTCAAAAAGCCATTAGCATCATTTATATGCTCCACAACACCATTCACATTGATAAAGCTGTAGGAGAAATTCAGATGGGTCACCCAACAAAGAAACCTCCTGCCTTACCAAGTACCACTGCTCCAAAACCAAAAATTGAAATTGAACAAACTTGTTGCTACTACTGCAGTAAAAAAGGCCACACTAAACCACAATGCCATGCTGTGATTTGCCTAGTTGCCAATTGTGATGGCTTTGTCATTGACAAACCATTGACCAAAGAGTGTTCTCCTGATCTGCCTGTTGATTCTGTCAGTCCAGTAAACTAGCTGGAGTGCTGTCTCCTATAAAATGTGCACACAACCTTTTGGTTATTACGTCACTACTGAGTACTAATGTTATCCCTGTGGATATACAGCCATGGCCAAAAGTCACCAGACACAAACAAATTTTGAATATTATAACTATTTTTCTGATTTAGTAAGGTGTTATTGTATATTAAGGTTTGTTTTCTATTTAAATAGATATATTTTTGCAGAAAATAATTCTTGTACATGAATTTCATATAAAAATATAATGTAAAATCGTAAAATGTACCAAAATGCGTATAGTGTTTTTACTTAATTCTCTGCCATACTTAGAACACAATAAGTCATTACATACCTACTACACTACCACAGGCAGAGTATTAATGCTCGACTTTACCATTGTTGGATCAATAAGTCATTATACATATACTCAATGCAGGCAGTATATGCACGACATATGCATGCAGAGAAATTACCAAATTAAATTTTACTGTACGTAATTCTATTGGCTGCAGGAATATGTACTTTCTACTTTCTACACTTGAGTGTTTATTACTGATTACATATTGTAAGTTCATTATTGAGTGTCTTAGCTGTCTTAGTGTTAACTGGTGTGCAATTGAATATTTTCTAAACAATTTTGATATGCCAAGGAAAGAGGTTTCACCAAGAAAGAGGGCAACAATTGTCACTTTGCTTAAAGAAGGCTACACAATTNATCTTTGAGCTGTACAAAGAAGTCTAGGCTTTCCAACAAAATATTAACTCTGTTCCAACGAAATATTAACTTTGTTTACACTACACTGTTATTTTTATGATAATATTTGATATAATTTTGATTATACTTATTTTTGGACAAAAAATGGTTTCCCTTTTGACTTATTTTTGGACAAAAAATGGTTTCCCTTTTGAAAAAATTATGCTCCAAATGCACAAAAACTAACTAAAAATTAAAATTTTGTTCATGTCCAGTGACTTTTGGCCGCAGCTGTATATGGTACTCTAGTTAATGTCACTATCAACACTGGAGCCTCAGCCTCCATTATCAGGGACACTTGTTGTACCAAGCTGTGTTTGTTAAGGGGCAAACTACTCCTGTTCACTGCCTGCTTGTTGGATGCTTCTGGAAACACAATATCATTGAAGGGTTGTGTACCAAACCTGGAATTGAGCATTTGCCAAGAGTTGTTCTCCATGGACTTAATCATCATCAATACTTGTGGCCAACTGCTGCCATATGATATAATTTTGGGCAACAACTTCCCCAAGCAGAATTTGTGTGTGATTGACTATGGGAGTAACACAATATCCATCTGTGGAAGTGAGCCCAGGCAGGAACTCACCATTGTTGTTGAACAAGAAATTTTGTTAAAATTCTCTGAATTAATAATCATTGAGAAATGGCACTGGCATTGGATGGCAGTCACTACCAACTCTCAGTATGTTCATTATGATCTCTGGATACAAAGGGAAGCATTTTGTTGGAGGGTAACTTCTCTCCTGATCATTGCCACATCTTGAATGGCAAGACATGCATCACTGTGTTGAACAGTTCCACTTCATTGGTCCAAATAGATCCTACTAACTTAATCATTGTTGCAACTCCAGTCTGGCTAGAGTTTAAAGCCACAGCTTCCTTGCCTATCTTAACAGCAATTCATGATCTCATGGAACTGAGCAACACCATCTGGATTCCTCCCATTAGTGAGGGTACGCAGGAATGCAAATCCCTCTCTCTTACTTTGACAACATCATGAAGTCTTTAATTATGGCTTGATTAGTGTTGCTCAAGCTGTCAGCAAGAAACATGCCATTAAAACTAAGTATGATTGCCTGATCCATCTTCCTGTTAGAAGAGTGTCAGAGAACCTCCAGGAGGAATACAAAAGAATTTTAATTGATCTAATAGAGAGTGGTATAATACAAGGCAGCAACACCCTGTATGTAGTGCCCACCATCTTCATCAGGCAGGAAGAAAAGTACTGCCTATGTATTGATTTTAGAAAATTGAATGATGTAACTGTGAAAGATGCATATCCTCTTATGCATATTGAAGATCTCATGTATGATGCCAGCTGATACCAGCTGTTGTCTTGCCTCAATCTTTGCAAGGCATACTGGCAGGAGCCCATGAAGCCAGCTGACATCCCAAAGACTGCCTTCATAACTCTGTATGGCCTCTTCAAATGGAAGTATATGGCTTTTGGGCTCTGCAACACCCCTGCCACATTCCAAATCCTACATTACTCATGGGCTTCAGAATGGCACACATGTACTAGAGCCAGGAATTACCACATATATGGATGATATTCTTGTGGCTAGCAACACCTTTGCTGAGGCTTGGTAGAACTCTTAGCATCTCACATGAGTCCAGCCTCCACATAAACAGAAATAAGTGTGCCCTCCTTTAGCCATGTGTTACCTTCCTTAGAATGGTTGTTGAGCCTGGTCTCATCTCCATCAAGAATGATCTGAAAGATCACCTAGAATGAATCAAGACTATGTGGTCCTGTAAAGATGTCCAAAGACCTATGGGCTTTCTGAATTAATATGGTGCTTTCATACCAGAGCTGGCAAATAAAACTAAGCACATTTCTAACCTGCTATGGCAAAGCATTGAGTTCAAGTGGACATGGGCAGAGCAAGAAGATCTCAACTCCATCAAGATAGAACTGAGAAAGATCCCTAGCCTCAAATTGCCAGACTACTTGAAAGAGTTCATTGTTGATTATGACGCCAGCTTAGTCTCAATCAGCAGAGTGCTGAATCAGGTCATCAATGGCATTAAAAGCCTGATCCAATATTTTAGCAGAAAGCTCAGGAACACTGAGCAGAACTATGGTGCCACTAAATCCAAGATGTTAACACTGGTGGAAGCTTAAAGAAATTCTGCTTCTTTATCCTTGGCTCAAAAATTTTCTGGGGACAGATCCAAAATAGTTGCCAACTGGATTGAGTATCTGAATAATTTTACCTTTTCCATTCAACATTGTCCAGGGAGACTACACATCAATGCAGATTACTGGACAGCACTCCCTGGTTATGAGTGTGACCTCAGGAAACTGCCATGTGAGGAGACTCTCTTCAGATTCATTTCACTTAATGAATATGAATGCCTTCCTGAAATAAGCACTGATCTCCATGGAGAAGCTATCCTCCTGATTCTTGTCAAAGAGGAAATCACTGAGCAGAAATCTTGTCAGATCAACAACATGACAAATAGCTCTCTGAGTTCATAGTGAAATTGAAGAATGCAAATCACTCTCTGTGTCCCATCACCAATAATTATTTCTGGCAATATGACTGCTGACAAATGAATGCTGGCTTACTATATGCCAAGAGTTGGAACAACTGATTAACTGTCTCTGAAAACTTCCAGAGGGACTTGGTCCATAAAATTCATGAGAAAGGCCACTTAGGCATTATCCAAACTGAACATACATTCAATGCTAGATACATTACAATCATCATCCAAGCTGCCATTCAAGATGTCATCAATAAGTGTACAACCTGCCCTTCTGGAACAAAGGGCCAAGATACATAGCTAAGCAGCTGAACTCACAAACAAAGTTGTCCACATGGACCTAGAAAAACTCTCTTGTGATGATGAGGGATATCAGTACCTCTTGGTACTAATTCATCACTTTACCAAATATGCCTGACTCATCCTCCTTGACAGTACCACTGCCAAGGTCATTAGAGAAAAAATTGTTAAAGAATGGATACTCAAAGTTGGCCCTATGGAATGACTACTATCTGATCATGGTCCCCAGTTCAATAACCACCTTATAGAGACCCTTACCAAAGAGCTTGAAATTCTCCATAAATTTACTACTGCATGCCACTTGCAGTTGAATGGCATTGTAGAAAGGTTTAACCACACTGTCATCAAGTTGATCTAAGTTGCCCTTGCCCAAGCAGCAGGTTGGAACTGGAAGCTAGTCATTGAGGCCATGGAGTATTTTTACAACACCACAGTCCACTCCACAACAAAGGTCAGCCCCTTCAATGCAATGTTTGGTTGCAAAGTGAGTATGCCTCTCTCTATTATGTTTCTGGATTATCATGAACCTACTTTAGAAAATTTTGTAAACTGCATGCTGCACAAACTTCAGGAAGTGCACCTCACTATCTGTCAAAATACCAATCAATCTGTTGTCCACCAGCAGTGAAACTTTAATCATAAACAAGGCAACAAGGTCTTTGCCTATTTCCCTTCCCAAGTCACAAATACTCATTAGGTACAAAAACTTGCCACTAATTGGCAAGGTCTGTTTGTCATAACTAAGGTGTTAGATCACCACAAGTATTTATTAAATAATGGGAGAGTTGCCCACTTCTAACAACTCAAGCAAGCTGTAAAAGATATTGATAATGTTGTCATTGACCCTAATAGTGAATTTTCACTTGTCAATGATGGAGTAAATGAATTTAAGACTTATAAAAACCTCACTGAATGTGAGGAAGATGATCTCACTAAGGTCAAATATTATATTAATCTTGGTAATAGTAGCAGCATTACTGCTACTCATATTTTGCATAGACCTAGAGTTAGAGACCAAGAGTATTTAGATCATTTAAATACCCAAGATTGAGAACTTAATTTAATCTCTATGTTTAGTAACCAAGCTAAATAGATGAAACAAACTGAGAATCAACTGCCCACCAGACAATGTGTGCAACAAGGACTCAACCTGAGAGATGAAGCAAGGAGATGAGAAGCATCCCTGTGCTGAGCAGATGAAGGCACCTCACAAAAATGAGGGAGATCACAAGCAGAGGAATCTGATGGCAGGCTGTGCCACTACTTGGGGAGACAACACTTTCCTTGGGAGCATGATTCCTGCCACTACTTGGGGAGACAACACTCTCCTTGGGAGCAGACCTCAGATGACTACACAGAGAGACAACACTCTCTGAAGGAACCCAAATAGTCAAGTAAGTTATGAGTGCCTTTTGCTAGTGTTAGTGCTATTAATACCCAACCATCCCATAGTGACTCAAACCCCCCTAGTCCTGGTCCTTTGTCACATGCTACCACTAGTGTATGTTCCAAGAAGACAGATGAAAGGCAAAGGAAAACATCTAAAGTTGGAGATTAGGTACTCCACTCATATTTTATCACTACCCATAAAGCCATTAGCTTTGTCAGAGATAATTTGTCTGAAGAAACAAAGAATAAGTTGAGATAGACCTGCAATGCCAAATCATTAACCTGCTAAACAGATGTCATTCTTTTTGTATCAATGCTGAGCACAGGCCCAAAATTAATATGATCATCTGTTACAACTTGAAAATGCATGGCAGACTAATGAGCCCCTATTGGAAGAGTACTTTGCATATCATGTTTGATGAAGACTTCAACCTCTCTCACTTATGCCAGCTCCTAAACATCAAGAAGTCAATACAAAAATTTGAGTACATCAACATTGATTTTGAGAACCTCCTTATCATTTACTTCCTTTGAGTAGGCAATGTAAACAAGCCAAAAACTTTGGAGAAGATCAAGATTGCTTACTGGCTTGCTAAAGTCAAGAACATTCACCTAATCATGTTTCTTAAGGAGGAGTACCAGGATGAGATATCTGAGCAAGTTGAGAATCTCCACTTCTGGATGGAAAACTTCACAGTCCTGTATAACAACTACTACCAGCCCATCAGTATGTACCACACTAACATCATCTAGATCACTAAGTTAATTTACACTGATCTCTTGCTATGCAAGAAAATACTAACACATTGCCTCACTGTAGACACCTTTCACACTAGGACTCTCTAGACCACCAACATCCACATCAGCTTTGCTTTCTCTCAAAGCACAGCCATGCTTGCCAAAATCTATGAAATCTGGGCATCTCTTAAAGCAGGCCAAAGCTCTGAAAATGTGTGGTCAATTATCAAGATTTGTACTCTTGATCAGTGGAGAGACTCTTCATGGAGCTATGTATTTCATACACCTCACAGGACAGGCAGAACTTTACTGAAAAGCTATTTTCAGAAAAATTTACAACTGCCATTCAGTCACATGGAGCCATTTATATCCTGTCTATATTTCCTATGAACAATCTGGGAATTCAACTGCCTCTCAACCAAATCGCCTGAGAGAGACTAGCAAAACAATGCACCAATGAGTTAGCAATTTGCCCTCCAGGTTGGAAGGTCAAGAACTGGCTGCTTCACTCATGCTCTCTACAAGTGTCCCATGGGAACACAAACAAAGCCATGGAGAGCTTTGATAAATTTTATGCAAGATTAATGGGGAGAAGCAGTCCATTAGGGTGCCTACTGCCACAAATGATTGTAAACCACTTTGGTATCACATTTTCTTGGACACATTGAAAATGTATATATGGGGAGCCACTGCAGAGACAAAATTCCCATCCCTTGACTTTGAGTATGCTCTGCTTTGCACAAGCTGCTCATTTGATGACAAACTTGGTCTAGAGCTAGTCAACCATTACAACATGCACATGAAAACTGAGATTCTTTTTAACCTTGAGAGAATGTGGCTACAACAAAACCATGAGGCACACAGTGAAAGATGGTGAGATCATTCCACTTACAGTAGTAGAATAGATGATGCCCTCCCTGGAGCAGTTTTACCAAGAGGAAGAGTCACATGATTGTTTTATCATTACTTTTATATGCAAAATAACATTTTATATTGCTAAACATTTCAAGAAATGCTGCTTAAACAAACACAAGTTCAATAAAGAGCAAACCATTATCTTTCAGATACTGTCAACATATTCATCTCCAAACATTTGTTAAACAATTATTTTGTATGTAAATTATAACACTGAGCAGAAAAATCTGCCAAATTTAACAAAAATTTAAAAATCTAATATTAAGTACAATTTTGAAATAGTACTTTTTTAAATCATGCAAAATAACTTCTGCTCAAATTTAACTTTTTAATTTAGCAGTCAATTTCAAGGTGTCCAAATATTCATGAATAAATTATTTTGAAAATTCACTTATCTGGTATACTATAATTTTCACAAATTTAAAATTTCAAAAAGGTTTCACAAATCCTTTTTTAATATTAAAAGGATCTAGTAATAAAATTAACATAGTGAGTTTTATTTTTGAGCATTTGCTCACTCATTATTTATTACTAAAGTTGTTATTATGATGTTAGTGGTTGCTGCAACAAGCAAAAATATGAAACAACTATAAACAACATAAAAACAACCAAAATTGTTATTTGGTGTCTTCTACTTTACATGCCCTTGCTTTGCAATTGGTGGGCACCAATGCATTTATGCTATGAAATGCATTTACTTAATAGCCTTAAAGTAAATATATTCCAATATGTGCAAACAACTAGGGTTTTTTAATTCTGTATGAGTTACTTGGTCCAAGTGTGAGTTTTTACATTTTAAGTTTGAGTATTTTTTTGAAAAAAATTTCAATTTCAATCAATTGTACTTCAGAATAAATGCTAAATTTTTTAGAAATGGCTGTCTTTGTATTGTTGGATAATGTCATAAACTTTCTGTTCACAAAGCTCTTATGTTGTAAGATAAATGAAAATAATAAATTTATGTAAAAATATTTATAAATAGTCTCATTATTTTTAAAAAAGTTAAGCTAAATTAAGCAGCTTTAGCCAACATATTTCAATCTAAGTTTTAGAGAAAATCCTCCATTTTAAATTTAAAAAACTGAAATTTTTTGAAATGATTTCTTTTTCACTAAATGGGGCTATTCACGAAATTTTAATTCTTGAATATATTCAAAAAATCAAAATATCACTATATGATTTGCCAAAATTTTTTGTATTCCAAAAATATATGCTTTATTCAAGAGATATTAACATACAAATTTCAGCCCCTTACACAAATTTCATATTGAATGACGTCATTAGCTATACAAAACTGGATCTAAAATAGCTCGCTATTTCGTGTTTTTAAGAGATGAGCGTTTTGTATCTACCTGTAAGAACACTAAAAACACTCAAATTTTAGACTTATTTCAATTACCAACTAGATAAACAACTTTATTGACATAAAAATGAATATGTGTATTGCCAAAGACTTAAGCACATTAGGGATGCTGTTTTATATCTTAAATATCTCTTTAATAATTGATAATTTTTTTGCAAGGACAAGAAAACTTAAGCAACTCATATTGTGAAGTTTTAGCTAAAATTTCTTGAATATCCCCATTTTGTCAAATTGCTAAATTAACTATTTAACCAAATGTCTGTTCTATTCTGAAGTTGCAAAATAAGGTTTTGAAAAATTAGTAGAAATATGAAATTTTTTGTAAGTTATGTAAATAATATAGTTGTAGAGGAGTTCTTGAATAATTTTGAATTATTGAAATATTTATTTCATTTTTAAACACCAGTTCAAATATGTAATCAGTATAAAATATTCATCAATTGATTGAAGCAACTGAATGTATTAAATTTATAAAGTTAAGAATAAATATATCCCGAATGTTTAATGTGTTTGAGCCTCATAATTAATAAGGCAGTTGCTTAATAATAGCGCTCAAGTCTGTACACCAAACTAAATAAGTTACTCGTATTTTCTTTATTACTGTGCTTTTGTTATATTTAGGAAGTCATTTACTTCAAAATAATGAAACGGGTATAAAATAGAATGCACGTTGAACTGGCCAAGTACGCTTAAATCTAAACATTATATACTAAAAAATGATGAGAAATGAAGTTAAAATTTTAAAACGCAAAAAAATAATCGATATAAACCGATAACTTTCATAGTTACCTAAACTGTGAGCTCGCGGTAACACAGGATAGGACGCGGGTTAAGCCTTTTTACTTAAGAGATGCTAATGCATCAATACAAAATGTTAGGTGATGCTAAATGCAGAAAATTGTCCTAAGGAATTATGATTCACAAAAGCATTGCATAGGACAGCACCACCACTCATAATATCTGCATAGTCGATATTCCTTCATATGTTTGTTTTTTACACTAGAAGCGCCAAACCCGTCAATTGATGGTTTGAATTTTTTCCTCAATAATTATTTACTATTTTTTTTATAATTGCAAAGCACAAGTGGACCAATTTTTCTTACGATTATTTCATAGAAAAAAGTAGTGTGTAGATATACTTTTAATCGCCATTACCCGACAATTGACGACTGCTATTTGTTACTTTAGCTAAATATGTTTTCAGGATACACTATTAATAAAAAGTTATATTATCTTGCTATACAAGTGGCTTCTACATTCTAACTGAAAAAATAGACTGGTATAAAAATCTTAGCCTTATATTTTTTTCTGTATGTTTCTAATATTTGGTGCAATATATGAACATTATTACAATTGGTCACCAATTTGATAAAGATACATCTATATTGCAATTTTTATCGAGACAATACATATATATGCGCTACCAAAAACAAAAGAAGTATTTAACAGCTATTCGTCAAAACAGTTGATAAATATGACAGCCTGGCACTTCGCACAAACAGGTTTACTCCAAATTCTGCACAAATTCACAGTTCTATTCTTTTCACAATGAACATCAATCTGACAGGTGACTCGATTTTGGAGAGTTCGGACAAAGTTGCATTGAGTAGTCTGATTATCAACGTACTTCCTGAGCCCTTTAACAGTTGTTGCAGAAAGTGATATCAGAATGTGTTTGGTTTTTACACAGCACCCATGCGTTCACTCCAGCAATATCCAAAATATTAGAAAAAACGGCCAAGGGCCAGCGTCTACAACCCAAATTTGTCGAATTTTGACGACACATACTGTCAACTGCATATTTATTATTATTATAAAATAATATCTTTCAGGTTTCTTCTTGATAAACAGCACCACTATGCTGTGTAGAAAGTATATGCCCAACTTTTTTTGGTTTGGCTTGATGTCTGATAAGGTGCAACTTGCAGCTTTGGTACATTACAGAATCATGCAATTCTAAATTTTGAGGAGGAGGAAGTTCTCAACGATTTGTTGGAGCGTAAGATGAGCAAGTTGTTTAGAATTAACAAAATTGTCAATAGTTACATTGTATCCTTTGTTGTTTCGAGGTTCCATAAGTCTTTGCACAACATGTGTACCAAGTGACACATATTGGTTCTCATCTTTTCCAAGATAGGGCTTGAGATTATAACAATAATTTGATGAAATATCAGCTAATATACAAAATTTTATCCCAAATTTTTCCGGTTTTGCGGGCATATAGTCAAGAATGATCATGGGTGGTAGCAACGTTGATAATTGGCAACAAGGCGATCTAAAATAGTTGAAATTGGACAAAACTTGTCATGTTGCAGATTTCTACGACGATTAAATCTGAGAAACCATTTTATCTCTCGTTTTTTGGAGAGACTGTCTTATTGAATATTGTCGTTGATAATAGTTGTTCAAATGGATAATTTCGTCGATATGTAATCCCTTTTAGGTACAGTAGTCCAACGAATTTTTCTAGTTCATCTCTTGTTAGATTCCAATAATCTATCCTTTCATTAGCAAAAACATTTGTACAATCAACAATAACATTCAGCATCCAATTATCAAAGAGACGTTTCTATTCGTCTAATGGAGCTATGATGCCAGCACAAGCTCGTGTTACAGCTTCAGGCTGGCTTACTATATTTTGTCGTTGCATTCTACCACGTCTAGCTCCTTGTGTATTTTCAATTATTGTCCATTCAGTTCCATCTCACGCTCGGTGTGAATTATTTTCATTGTCAATCTCTTGCTATGTGACAAGAGGTCTAAATCTTTATCACTGCTGCTTGTTGAATATGAAATATCATGTAATAGCTGTTAATCATTATTCTCCTATACCTCTTCTAAATCTTGTTCAGTGTTATCTCCATATTCATCCTTGTTTGCAGGAAAGGTTGAGCTGACATTCGTTGAGATATTACAAATGATACTGGTATACTTGAAGTTTCTACACATTTCCAGCAATTTTATCAAATGAAATTGGAGTATATTTAGTAATCCATGATTATTGGGTACAATTAGCTACGAAACTCTTGCTACAAAAAAAATTCGTTCCTCTTAAAATATTTACATAAACTATTCACACCCTTTTGATTATTTTAATAGGACAATACAATCTATGAATACATGAATATTTACATGAATTTATGTTTTAAATATCATTTGTAATATGTTAATAACGTTTTCGGTATATTTGTAGTAATTTACAAAACCTAATATAGAAATCGTCAATTGACGGATTTTGTCGCTTTTAGGTATATTAAAAGGCCTTCGCTTCTAGTGTTAAAAAAGCAAAAATTGCTCAGATTTTGAATTAATGTTAGTCATTAATGAAATTTGTAATTTTTCTGAACAATTATATAAATGTCAACCAAATAGATGGAATTTAAGATACTTCAAATTAGTGAGTGAATTATTGTATGTTTTTAAATCATTCTGTTCAGGTTTAGATAATTTGAATTTTACTTAATTCAAATTCTGTAATTGCAAATCCTTCCAAAACAAAATTGGAATGTATTAATCTTTTTTCTAAAATTTTGCTAATTATATTGTATGCTTGAATTAGGGTTATGATGAATCATTCACTGCCAGTTTCATTATACTGGAATTGAACTAACATGAGACTGCAGCCATAAATAAAAAACTTGGAGCACGGATTACTCACAATGTTTGTCAAAATAGAAGTTATGCCGTATGACTATGGCACGAGAAAATTTCACGGGTTTAAAACCAATAAAATTCTGACCCTGAAATCCTAGTTTGAATATAGGAAATAACAACTGTTACATTTCTAAAAATATTGAGAATAAAGTTTATATATATTTCTTGCAACTATTTGTATGTGATAGTAATCTGTTCAATTACTGACAACAATTCACTGAATATTTGCATTATAATAGTTGGGCTACATGTACTGTTATTAAAAAATTCCCTTGAATTTTGCTCATTAATATGACTTGAATCATTTAGTTTAAACTGCAATTTTCAACTATCTTAGATTGACCAGTTTCAAAAATAGTACGGTAGATGTTTGCATATTTTGGAAATCTATGAGCTAATTATCTAATGCTGCTATTATTGGTACTATAGAAACATTAAGGACCAATCAAAGTTTTTATTTAAAAAATAATTTTTTTATTTTGATTCCGAAGATTCAAATAATTTGATAATTTCATTAAAAAGGTGCTGAAATAAATTATTTTCAAATTAATTGCTGTCAAATCTACTGCCTCTAATAATAGCTTCTCAAATTGTATTGTTAGATTTAATAAATATCCAGGAAAATTTAATAGCTGTGCAATAATTAGTCACAGTGCAGAAGGCTAGTAGTTTTAAACAAGTGAAAGCAAGGTGAATTCTACATGCGAATATAATTTTAAGATATTGTCTATGCTACATATAGTACAGAATTATGAAGTTATGTTATTAAATGAAACGTGAAATTTATAACTGTTTACTAGATACTAACAAAATTGTTGGCTAAGCTGACCATCTTGCTGCAATTGCTTTATCAACATTTCGTTTAATTTTTGAAGTTCTAGGGGATGCTAATTTCACTAAATAAATATTTCAGAGGATTCTTAGCATCCCCTTGGCTACGGGCTTTGCACGATGGAAAGTATCATTTTGAAAATCTATACATTTTTTGTTTAAATCAAGTCCTATCTTAGCTGAAATTTTTAAATAAATCATATTATATATATATATATATATATACTTTTCTAGCGCTTTACTTTTTCAGGGAATTTATTCTCCCGATTTGTATTTATTTCTATACATATTTACCCCGTTGTAAATCTGAAATTATACGAATTTTATTGTTACAGATTTGTATAAATTTTAATGCATAATTTCCATTCTATCCGCTTTCTAATATTATTTATAAAATTGTTTTAAATATGTTGTGTATAATGCTGGTGTACAGTATCGGCATTAAAGGGAGAGGTACGGAGGAAAATTACCACTGTCCTTGCAAAACTGTTTATCTGCAACTTCATATAAAATGACAACATATGATATGCTCAACAGTATGATGTATTCGACATAATGTAGTAGTCTCTTTTGATAATGTTAAGTACTCTCTGATAATGTTAATTACTATGAAATGAATTTTTCTAAAGCTCAATCAAAACTCGTATTTTTTGCAGTGTGGAGTGGAGGAGGTGCTAACAATGGGGGCAATATTCTTATTTTCTTTTAATTGTCTCCCAAGGGGCCAATATTGACATGAAGTGATAAAGAGTGCCTGATAAAACCGTTTTACGAATACATGATTCGCACTATGTCCCGTCTATGACACTGATATATGCCTAGTTCGATTCCAAATAGTACCCGCTACATGACGCACATTGAAATATTTGGATTGTCTTATAGAAGGTTGCATACCATTCTATCATGCGACCTTTTTATATGTCCATAGCCCGCTGCAATTCTCACGAAAAGAGAATATAAGTTATGGCCATGTGTTAGCCAGATTTGTACTGGCTGCTCCGGCTTAAAAATATGCAAATTTTATTATATTTTGCACTATATATATATCTATATATATATAAATATTTATATATTTATGTTTTTTTAAATGCGGCAAACAAATATTTATTGAGGTATTTGAGTGAATATTATAATTTTTTTGTAAAATTTGCTATACATTATTAAATTATAATACATGTATATGCTTAGCACAAAAAGTAAACAAATACAAATAACATATTAAAATCATTCAATACAAAAATAATATATAGATCAATAATATTCAATCAATTATAAATTGTTTTCTGATTCCGAGAATTCCCATTGAACTCCCATTTATTTGCTCCACCCTAAGATAAGACTCCGAATCTTTTAAAGCGAAGGGGGACTTCCTTCAAACAATGATCCGCGCCTTATAGACACCCATTTCTTTCAATATTGATTATGAAAGCGCCAAGCATACCCATCACGTGATTAGGTTAAATGTTGCAAATTACATAAACACCTACATCAACTCTCTTTAATGCACCAAATAGAGATGCGATGTATCGCGGTATCGATTTACACAATTGTCATGATTAGCGTAGAATTAATACAGCTTAGGGTGGCATAAAAAATATACAGATAACGTGTTTTGTTTTAAGATTTAAAATCTCTAGGTATTTCTTAAAAAACTGTTTTTGAAGTAAAACTAAGAGATTTCACATACAAAATATTAAAAGTAATTTTTAAATATTCCATATAAAATTCTATAATACCCTAATAAAATTGAACCGATTGACAAAATACCTAAGAAATTGTGTTTAAACTTTTCTTCGAATGATACATAATTCTAAGGAAATTCAGCAATATCTATATTTTCGTAAGATGATAAAAATCTCCATTGTTGCGGTATACTGCTGTCCAAAACCCACCACTCGCTATTGCATAATGATAGTAATAATTTAGTAACAATTTTTGTTTGCACAATCGATTGTTATTAAGACACAAAATACAATCCAGCGTGATTATTTAAAAAATATTATTAAATTGTTCTCCATGTATTATTGTTCTGAATAAAGGATTTTTTAATCAGAACGAGACTTTTCATAACAATAATTATTGATATCATTTTTGTTTTATATATTTTCAATGTTTTTTATTTTTTGCTTTAAAATAAGTGTATACATAAATTGAAAAATGATCGATGTGCCTGATCTAACAAAAAATTTTTGTAATTGGCAAGTCGTTGAAAAATACCAAGAAAAACGTCTATAATATATATTGTATGAAATATAATTTAAAAGCATTTTTGAGTTTTTCACTGAAAAGCAGATGGATTGATTACACTCCCTAAGTTTCTTGAGGGAATAACCATTTCTGACTACTACATGGAATTTCGATATGAGTTCGCGTATTCCTGTTTAATTATCCATTATTTAAAATCTTTACGCTGTCTTTATCTTTGTACGCTGTCCAATTTGTCCAATAGTTGATTAGAGGCAAATCCCCAAACATAGATTCCGTGCATCGATATGGATACTACAAGTTTGGTATAAAATTTTCAGATCCTTTTTACCCTAATCAACACGTAAATATTTGACATAGATTTCCCACATATATTTTTGATATGCGTATTGAATTCAATTTTGAATCGTACTAATTCCAAGCATCTTTAGTTCATTCACTTCCTGGGAATAATGGCGGAGCTATCATATTGCATGTTTGGCTTTTAAAAATAGCAATAATTTCTTTCGATTTTCGTTTAATTAGTAAGGTTTGGTTCCAATACACCGATATCATCTGAATAATAGATTCGTCTATTCTGGTGAAATGTTGGCACAACAAAAAAGCTTGTCACCCAATTTGTAGTATGTGGATTGATTTTTAGAGTAAATGACTTTAAGCCTGAAGATAATGAATTGATTTAATGATCAAAATCTTTAATCATATCTAGGGCAAAAACGTGACAAAAGCTAAATTTGTCACTTTAAAATGGCATTTTGAATCCTAAGTGCTCCAGACGTGGAGTCATACTAATGAATGGTTATAAGATTCATTGATAAATGTTTAAGCATCAGTCATTAAAGGACTCTGGACATAGCATTCGTGATAGAGACAGGTCTGAGGTGTTTCACCTCAATGGCACATGGAATTTTATGAGTATGTGTAGTTTGCACAAACTCTCACAATTTGAGAAGGTCCGAATTTGATATAGAATATGTAACAATAAACTTCTTCCATTAAGTAAGCATTCTTTTAAACATTTTAAACATTCAAAACGTCTAGCCAGCAGGACATGTTGCTGTTAGCATAATTGAACACTTGCGTAGCGATAAAACTAGGAGTATCTATCCTAAAAATTATATCTAATTCTTTAATTGTTGAGAAGCTGTTGAAGAACGCGTTCAATTCTATTTTCAAACCTGCTTACAGGCTCCCACCATTTCTTAAATCCATTTGTTCCAAATGAATTCATGACCATGAGTTAACTTATTTCATCACTGGTTTCCTTGACTTCTCTATATCAACCTAATTTTGTCAACTTACTTTTAATTATTGTTTTATTAATTGGGAAGGTCTTTACAAGTAACAATAGGAATATCAATGCCCGCTTCTCTAATCTGTCTGTTTACATAGAACAGCAATATGATCATTGCCAAGTGCAGAAGTGTATAGTTCCGCTCGATTAATGAAACCCTCTTTACACAAGCCTCTATCTACACTATATTTTCCTCCAATAGCAAAGGAGGTTATAATCAGTAATAATTGACCTCAAAACCTAAAAAAAATAACAACCTGATTTTCCATATTATAATTTTTTCTTGATATTGTTTACTAGAACTTCTTCGCACAGAGTGTATCGGTAAACAATTAAGTTCAAAGAAAATTGACCATTCTATGCTATGCATTTTCTGGACCTGAAAAACACGGGGAATTCGATCCGGAACTTCGAAAACTCGTTCAATTTTGTCTTTTTCACCATTTTGAAAAAATCAAAATTACCTCAAATTTTGGCTCTCAATTTCAACAACCAAGCATATGAGGACATTTATTGAAGTTATTATCAGGCCTCTCGTCGTAAATAATATCACAAAATATATTTGGTGTAATTTAGGTACCAGTATTAATGAAATTAATTCTAAAATTGATAAAATATTTTTATTCAAACTTAAGTCTCATTGAAGACATCTTTAAATTTGATAATATAAATTTATATCTTTATTTTAAAAACGGAACTAATTCTCGCTAAAATGTACATTAATTGCTATAGAATTCTATCCTAACTATCAGCCTTTTTAACATACCGAAGCTAAGCTGTTAAATTCACGGTCTTCACTATTTTTAAGAATAGTAAAAAATAGTTTTATGATAATGGTTACCTTAATATTGTTGATATCTCAGCTAGTTGGTTTGGTTTTAAAGATCTTCACATTTCTGTCTTCCTACATGATCATTTTATACCATTTCACTGATTAGAAGTTCTTTGTATACCCTAGAGTTTTTATATTCGTCGGTGAAATTTCACTAAAGGGGCTGGTCAGGCAGTAACGGAATTTCGTTTTCATTGATGCTACTCATTCAATAATGATTTATTTTTTTATTGAAATGTGTCATGTGTGACTCCTTAGTATGTTCATCAATGAGATAATTTATTTTTCTGTGATTTATGATCACAAAACTATTGGGTAACGGAATTTCAAAAAGTTAACATCAATTTTACATATATATATATATATCATTTACATCATAACATAATGTTCCTCAATAAAATATGTATATGATAAATGTTATATTCCTTTAGGGTTATTACACAATCTTATCACCACATATTGGCATAATTAAAATATTAATTCCATTGAAAATTAAAAAACTAATTGGTTTCAGTGAATCCTCGATTATCCGGCTCATAATGAACGCACATCTACTGAAAATTTGCCGGATTATCCAAAAGATCGAATACTCAAAATTTTATCTATCTATAGGTTTTGACCCTTTAAAATATGAAAAAAATGGTGGATGAGTATAACGTTGCGGGCATGCGTCAAAATGAAATTTAGTTATTCAAGGGGAACAATGTCCAAAGGGAAAATGAGTGGGCGATTAAATAAGCAATATTTAGTAGCTGTAAAAAAAGTTACATTGTCATGGCGGCTGGATAATCGAGGATTCACTGTAACGGAATTTCAATGGTCTTGTCAGATTCTACATTTTATTAATTTTTACCATTATTTCTCATTTTTACATTAATATCACTATTATTAAAGTCTTGGCGCATATAAATATGATTATATACAGAAGAACTGCATAAGTTCAATCTTAATTTTTCATTCTACATGTTAACTATAGTGTGACCAAGCACACATGTACTTATTTTGGGATATGCATTTGTCAGAATCACATGTATATTACTAAAATGACTTTGTGCCAAAAGCTTATGCTGTTACCAACAATCTTTGTGCAACAGAATATATCTAGAACGAAATTTCAAATTCCTTTAAGATGTTTAAAAGTGCAGTTACTGACAAGAAAATATTTCTACTCAGTGCAAGCTGCACAATTATAATTGCAAAGCAAAAAGCTTGGTTTCATTCGAAATCTTATTTTAGCAGTTTTAATCTCAATACAATAAGTTATCATTACACATAAAATATCTTATTAATATAAACCTATTTTTTCAAAATTCTGTATAAAAAAGTTTTCCGTTTTTGTGAATGACACTAGTTTTATATAGTTTTATAAATGAAACTCCTCTGCATCAATTTTAGCCTACTTCTGGTCGCTACAACCTCACACACTAAAAGTGCCGTCAAATGATAAAACCGCCTAAGTCAAAATTGTTATTTTTTATTTGGCGTTTCAAGGAAAACTTCTATTTTTTAAGCTATTATGCCACAAATATCAGTTTTTTACAGTAAGGCTTAAACGTGTATATAAATCTCATATAAAATTTTTATTGGACGCTAAGCTTTAGATATCGATTTGTTAGTTGTATTTCTTCTATAAAATAAAAATATTTATAATAACAGAAACTTTATTTCTAATCTTGTTATAACTTGCACCCATTTGAATAAAAAAACTATTTTATATAGAAAAATATGTATTTACATTAGAAAACAATTCAGAAAAAAAGACTTACATGCGTAAATTACATGTAAACTCACATTAAAAACTGTACGTCTCATATATTATTAGTAAGGCCAATAAATTTTAATCCACAATTTACGATTTTATTAACGATTGATCAATTTTGACTTTAATTGACTTTAGGACAAATCAATTTTATTTATCACTATTTATCAGCACAGTGATTAAAATAGAAGATAGTGTTTTCCAAAGTTTTCAGGCAGAAAGTTTGCACAACATTTTCTTCAGAAGAGAAGCGTTTTCTACCATGTCGTAGCGGTGAATGATTGTTATTTTACAAATATGGTTGGACTGATATCTGACATAGTACAATTGACTATATTCAGCAAATCGTTTTGCTCGATTCTTTGTTGAATATAATCCTGAAGTGCACATCGATCTTCGAGGTTAAAACACTGCAAGTCGTTGTATGTTTGGATCATAGAGTGATTTTTCAATTAGTTCCAAAGGACCTCTATAACAACCTGTAATCTCCGTCAATTCCATTTCTAGTTCTAAGTTTCTGATTGCTGTTTTGGCACGTCTATTGATTCCCCATCCTCTGGCAACGACAGCATTTCTGGTACATAATGTGCATAGTATTCGATGACAGTTCTCAGCCATGTACTCCATCTTGTAATCTTTGGAATAGGTGGACTATCAATTTCATGAAACACATGTCTTCATCGTCGCAGTCTTTAAAGTGGCCACCAGCTTGTCAACATTCTTGTATTTGCTCTGCACATATCACATGAAAAAGCCTTGAGTAAAAGTTCTTAAGACATTTATTACCAGCAGCTACCATATATGTAGCAGCGTCAGAGAATAGTAGTAGAAAATTGTTCCTTGCTATTTTAATCTTTTTCAAGGCGTCATCAATGTGCTGGGAAACAATTGCATGATTTGACGGGCCACATCGCTTTGCACACACTAGCGCAAATGTCGATTCTGGAGCTGCAATATCATCTCCAAGAATGTTAAAATACTTGCAACCATTGATTTCAGATTCATCGATTACCAGAAAGAATTTTTTATCATTTAGAACTTCAATAACGCGAGTTTCTTCATTCTAGACATGTTGTTCCACTTTGCGCCGGGGGTTGTTTCACTGGGCAATGGCCATTTCATGACTAGGAATGACTTCTGCATGTCAAGCTGTCTTATTTTTTTTCAATTGCCTATTCAGCAAAGTCTTTGTTCGGAGGAGCAATAAAGAGATTCATTGTTTTGACGAAACTTGCTGTGAACTCGTTTCAATATATCCCTTAAAGTTTCCGAGTTCTTTTGGCTTTGCATAAAAAATTAATTTTCTTAACGAACTGATTAATTGCCCCTGTTGCAAAGCGGTTTATCATTTGGGTGCATATATACTCAGTTAAAAAGTCGCTCACAATTTCCATAATCTTCACCTTGTCGGTTTTAGCATGCTTTGGTATCCTGTAGAATTATTAACACATGTAACGCTGCAATAGCTCCCAACATGTTGCGCCATCTACGAGCCACCGCTGGTTTATCATTCTGCGTATTTTTAGAAATATGCAATCTGTGAGAAAAACAGCAACCACTTTATAAGAACTGATTGTATACATTTAACTTTATTTTAGAAATTTCCAATTTTGACTTTATTTTTAAAAGTGTCAATTTTGACATTATTTTTGCTGTATTGACCTTATTCACTTTTGGGTGGTCCCAATTATTAGCGTCTGGGTTAAACCTATGGGATATTGTGCAAAATAATATACATATATGTACACATATAAGATGACAATCTTTTATACACGTTTGTAGAAAAATACATAAATCTCAGAAACAATATTCATATAAAATAAGTAACTTCAGGCGCTAAATCGACAAGCGGCAGCTTCAGGTATGAGCAAGCCCCAGGCGAAATGTTTCAACCCTGTTCTTAACATTTTAATTGAACAGATTTCATAACCAAGTTTAGAACCAAACTAAATCTAGAATAATTATTAGTTTAAAACTATAATTCAAGTGATATCGACTCTAAAATGTAATGGCTTGGTTAATGTTGCGTGATATTGTAGTATATCGCTATTTAATTAGTATAGTAGAATATTGTTGAGTTAAATGTGCGGGCAGTCCAAAAGAAGAAGTGGGCTTACCTGGCACGTAAGGCTGGCCCAGAGAAAAAATTTCATGTAGACTGTGAATTGAGCAAAATAGTATATTTCAATGTATGTTTTCTGTTTGTTTTGCAGCTTATATTCCAGGCTCTTAATGTTGGTTTTTTGTATTTCTTACATTTTCTTTTTTCTATTCTTTTTGTTTGTTTTTGGTAGCATGCTGCTTCCATTGGTCATCTACATACATATAAGTTTGATGATTTAATCGGATACATGTATTTATAATACAATATTGTTAGTTATATTAAATTCGTTCATGTAAAGACATTGATTTCTACTTTTTTGTCAAATACGGTACTATCGATAAAAACAATGTATCTTCTGAACGCTAACATTTAGCTGATTCTAATGCATTTCAATGTAGTCTAACGTATCTAACAAGAGTACATATTTTGATTTTAATAACGTCTAATTCTATCAACAAATAATGCAGATGGTCTATTCTTTCTGTAAAATACCATTTATTATGCAAACGAATAAAGCTATTGAAGATTATGATCTTTGATTTAAATCCAAAGCTAAATTTTTAGCTATAGGACTTAAGTGGTTTTGTCATTGTACATCGCGTCGTTATAAATAGTGTTTTTGCGGCGAATGATGTATTCTTTAAGAGATTGCGACAGTATCGGTGAACGTTTACTTAAGCATTTACACTTTTAGAAACATTATTTGTGAATGATTTTGTAGATATTAAACATGCATATTGGGTAGTCTATGAATCAAATCATTTAACAATTCATTCTAAGTGAACATTAACTGTTGTTTCTTTTCAAAAAGGCACCACAATTTGACTAGTTTGACACCTTTTCTACTTGCGACAGCTACCGCAAGTAATTTTTTTATGAGTAATGCAATGCAAATTATAGACTTATATTTTTGAGAAAATTGTGAGGTTGATACATGTTCAATAGCTTTCAATGAATTGTGTTTCCTTACTGAGCTAATTACAATAAACGGATTTAGCAATACTAATAGAGGTCTATTGTTGATAAATCAGTTAAGTTTTTCTACACTATTTTATGCAATTTTGCTTCTATCTTATTTACATGGCATATTCTTTTAATTGCGAAGAAAGTAAGTGTGCTGTAGTATAACCAATATCTGTTCATTTGCCAACATTTGTTTACAGAGGGGCGAATCCAAAGGGGTGACTAGCTACCACACGAGATGAACTTCATTTCATTCTTTTGACCCTATCAGAAAGTAAATAACAGCTTGGCTGCTTATTATTAACACTGCTTAGGTATGTACCAGCTAATAGACATTAGTGTTCGAAATGGGAGGACATGTCAATCCCCATTTAAATTTTGAAATGCATCTCATGCCCATTTTTAAGAATTATCTTATATACAGTATTTTATCAATGAAAAAATTTATAAGCAAATATACAAACATTGAATTTGACAAACAATATTTTAGTAAAAGTTGTAAAATTACAGTCTTCGCTATTGAGTTCAAAATTTAAGCATCACTAAGACGTCGGTCAAAATTTTGCTAATTTTCACTCCTTATTACGCCATTAATGTAAGAAGTGTGAAGTCTGATTCGGAGTTTTCCTAAATCTGTAGGATCGCTGCACCATTCTTTGTTTTGTAGAAAATAATTTCACCCTGTGTAGTCAGAAAATATTATGCTGTCGCATATTGAGCCCTCTCCTTTTTGGAATACTTCTAAAAGTAGTATTACATGCACTGGAGAATACATGTTTCAATGTTGGCTTTGAAGATCCCCATAAAATATGGGTAGTTAGTCGTGATATCAGGAATAAAATTGAGGGACTCAAACGAAGGCTCAGAGTAGTGCTTGAGGTCCAGCTGCTTGATGACATTCTCTTTCGCTGTTGGCTGCTTATGCTTCACACAACTGAGACATTAGATGATATCAAATTGGTACACAATGGACTGTTGGTGTGATGAAAACTGCGATGTCTCAGAGAACTTCGTGAATTATCATTTCGCTGGTTAGCAGCAGGTAAAAACCAGCAATATTGTTCCTCCTTCCTCTGGATGTCAGCAAACTTCGGCACGAAATGCCAGGAATTCAATGTGGTTGATACCAGTCACTCTTGAACCTCTTAAAACATCCTGAAAGCATCTTCTTCCGAGTCTCAACTGAATCCAAAAATACATTCTAAATGGGAATGAGATACTATCGGATATGAATATGAACTCAATTTTTTTAAAATAAAAGAATATAAGAACTCAACAATTTAACCAGACGAGTCCAGGTTTTAGAATGCAGAAGTAAATTCTGAAAACCTAAATAGTGTCGTCACATTTACGTTGCTTGTCGTCTAGGATGGATATATATATATATATATATCGTGTTGAGGGGATCCATTATTTCATATTCAACTTTTTATCTTTGTCGTGCTCATCATTAAATAGAGTTCTGTGAAATTGAGCGTCCTTTTGAAAGTGTTGCAGATAATTCTAATCTAAAAGTATGGGTTTGGCGTCTGCTGTCCCTTTTTTCATCGCATCGTGAACTAATTTATTCTTAGTAATCACCTATGTGACCCTTTCGCGTACTTTGTTGACAACTTTTGCGGGCTATACACAAGAAAAGCACGATAGAAATTTGAAGCAGCACGAAAGCTATGTTCAACGTTCAACGAAGAAACAAATATTCTTTGGATGTCGTTAGTCTTCTAGGATATCAAATTAATAATGGCTCGTGCAGACCCAAGCATTAATTCAACTTCCAATACCCAGTGTCTTCTTTTTCTGAGTGGAAACATTTTTGTATTGTAAAAATTTCGTTATAGGTTTTGTTTCATATGAAATTTTAAGTATGAGTGTTCTAAAAGTAAAAATGCTATTTCTTTTAAAAACGAAATTAGAGTCCTAAAGCCGCACATCATTTGAAAACAAATGCGTAGTTGGGCAGTTTAGAATGCTTCGACTTTAGTTTATCTTGAGATATATTGACAGTGGTTTTTATTGCCATTGCTAGACAATAACAGTGTTTCGTTATATTGTTATATGTCAGGTATTGAAGGTAAATACAAATAAACACATTTGTAATTTGAATTTATTCTCAGAAGAGCTTTAAATAGTATCAAATAATTATTAAGTCTTGATATTTGTGGTAGTTTTTTTTCAAAAGTGATCAATTATAACCCATCTTCCTCCTACCTATCGACGTTTAGAGTACAAGCATGAATTGATTTAGCTAATTTGTGTGCGTCTGCAATAGCAAACAACTTTTAAATTTAGTAATCAGTCATTTTTGTACACTTGAATAGGATAATGTTTTTAGTTTGGATTTGCTAGAATGCGTAACATTATTCCTAAACTCTTTGTAAGTGGAAAGCAAAGTTTGAAATTGTTACTTTGATTTCAACTGTGAGGCCTTCACTATATATATATATATATATAAATTTTAGTGGTGTTACTCAAATATGTATGTAGAAATGGCTTCTTAAAATTTGCTCGCTTCTTAATAAAAGTTAGTGTGAAAACTTTTGAATCTCGTGATTCTTAGATTGAAGGTCGGTTCCATCTTGACCAGCGGATATATTTAAATCACCTATAAAGAATTTGATTTTGCGTTCCTATTTAAATTCAAATTTCTGCTAGATTTGGTGCTTGGTTTTAATGATCGGTTGTCAGTGCAAATTTTGAAAATAAACAGAAATGCAGATTAATATTCATATTCATGTATTTGTAGTTATCGAATTATATTTTCAATTAACTTTTACATTCAGCTGTCAAACAAGTTTGGCAATACATTTTTGTCCGCTAACTTGTGGTTTGCAACACATGCTTTATCCGTGTATGAACACGTTTTACTTGTCAACATTATTTAGACAAAATACGCGATCTATTGGGGTTCTCATATGACGTATAGAAATTACAATGTTTTTGTAATCGTGGGTGACCGAAGTAACTTTGTATACATGAAATATATGTTAAATAGAAAGCATTAAAGGATATCAAGATATTTCAGTTTGAATGCGTCACAAGTATCCAAATTTTTCGTCATGCCCTATCAGCCAGAGCTGTAACCGAGCCATGCTTTAGTTCGGGCTGAGTCTTGCCTAAGATTTTGCTGTGCATAAAAAAAAGTATTAAATAAATACGGGTCTAAGCCTCACAATTTAGCGAAAAGCATTTGGTTAGTATTAATTTTCAATCCACCTTATAGGCTGTATTTTGTTTGGAATTTTGCAGTGTATGTCGGTAGAGTAAATATTTCAATTCCAGTGATAACAACACTTTACAGACATTAAAATTAGCATCTTTCGAAGTTCATTTATATTTATGCTAAAATAATAAATTGAGCAACCTATAAATTTAATCTTTTAATCAGCAGTGTAAAGCTTAACCTGTGCAAATGGTTATCACATAGAAACGGAGGATGATTAGCTCATTTCATGCTCTTTAATACCACACACAGTTGCAGCTCTGCTACTTGCGCGAGTGCTCGTATCTGTAACTACGGGTGACTCCCGCTGCTTTAAGGCACACCCTAACCGCACCTCGTAAGAAATTCATGGTTTCGAGTGATAGCTGTTAAGTCATGTTTGCTGAATCTTCAAATGTAAAATAAGAGAATAATAAAAGCAGGGAAGTGAATAGCCAAAATGAAAAACCTTTCTATTGAAGTGTGTAATGGTTAACACAAAAAAACTAAAAATATCTTTGATAACAAGCAATCTCACTTCACTGTATAACACTCCTAAAATTTGAAAAATGTAGACTTGACAATTCTTGCAAAATGTTTGCAATCAAATGCAAGTGATCTTGTCATTAAATATAGCGTGTAAATATATTTACTGATAGCGGAAATTGAAGTCTAGTTTAGTCCTTTTCGCGTTAGTAAAATTCGTTAACGCCACCATGCGTCAAATACTGTTTATTCTTTCGTAGCGTTGCTGACGGTGTTAAATTATTTTGTTCGTCTCCGTTAATCCTCCGATTGCGGTTCGCTGTATGCCTAATCATTGCGTTGCGATTGGATGCAAGTCAGGTTACACAAGTCAACCAAAAAAGGAAGGAGTTACTTTTCATAGATTTCCACGTTGCCAGAAATTGCGCAAGATCTGGATAGATGCTTTACAAAGAAAAGATTTTACGCCATCAAAAACTTCGTGCCTTTGTTCATTACATTTTACTCAATCAGATCTTACATTGGTAAGGCATTTTGGATGCTCGGTATTGATTAATGCAAAATTTATTATGCATTTACTTTTTGTTTTGTTCATTTACTTTGATGTCAATTTTCTAATTTTTAAGCTAAATAGCTTTTGAAGATTTTATATAATGTTTAGATGTGGATGTTCATACTTAGGCTTGCTAGGTATTTTCTTCATTTACATTTTTAAATTCTAGTTTCACGATTTTTAAACCACGATATATTTTTAGTTCATAATTGCAATAATGAAAACTATCGTCTGCGACAATCATTAATACTTTCTGTAAACAATCAATTTATCTACAATTATTTCTTAATGCATTTAACAATTTGTACACTGAATCCCAATGCATTGTTTTGTTACTGTACTACGTCTTTTGTAATTTAGTGATTGGTATAAAAATGATACAACTAACCAGTTTTTTATAAAATTATAATTTTGTTTTCATTTGATACACTAATTTAACATGTACAAGACATAGCCAAAGCTATTCATTTGTTTATTAAGTCCGCTGTATTGAGAACAGTGAGTTAATATCACATTTTCAATTGCAACAATTAATTTGGTTTTTCTAAGGGGTCATTGCTAAAATGGAAAAATGAAAATATTCATCCATTTTACAACAACTACATGCAGATATGTTTAATTACGGACCCATGTTATCAATTTCAAATATTTTCTCAGTGTATTTCTATAAGAAGTGTTTCGTAACCAAAATTGTAGAACTGATATTTTAAATTTTTGATATTCAATGCCCCTTTTAACCAAATAATTTATAAATAGAAGTCATTGACTTTTTGGGATTTTTCTATAAAATATAAAAAAATTCACTTTGCTGACCATGACCATATATTGCTGTATATCGCTGTAAAATTTTCTTTATTGCTGGAGTTCGCGGTAAAAAAATGCACAATTCCCTGTGGAAGATGGTGAATTTTTTCGCCTTGCAGTGGTAATCTTTCAACATAATCCGTGTAGTGCTCAACTTTAATATACTTCACTGTACCCAACCCAATCCTCCCCAACATAATTCCAAGTGTTACACGACAAAATTAATGTAATGCTTGAATTGAAAAATCTAATATTGCATTTTGAAAAGCGCGCCACAACCGAAATTCTGCTGTTACCACAGTAAATGTGTGTTTTCACGAAAGCGCTCTGAAAATCGTCACTCTTTTATTGGTTAGAATATTTCAGAGTGTTTATATGTTTTCACGAGAACCATGCAAATTTCGTCCTTATATATTTTTTGTTTGATTTTTATTAACAAATTTAGTCAATACTCGATCGTCATTGTTGCCCTCATTTCCACGTAAAATCAAACTCTTGCAGTAACTCAGAAGCTGTTATAAAATCTCTCTTTTTATCCAGTGCTCTAAGACAATCTCAAAACTAGATCCTACCCAAGGTTTCGCCTGCGCGACCACTGACCCTATTCAATAATTTCGGGTATTTCGGGTATAAATGTTAATCAGTCTTAGAATCCCGTGAAAATTGGATCTTATATTTGGGGATAATCTAATATATTGATTTGATTTTTTTACTGTTAAATGTATTATTAGTTTTAATATTAGATTTTTTTAATTTTGATCCAAACTAAATTATTCATTTATATTTTTTCATGAGTAGAATTGCATTCATTATGATTATTTCTTAAAAGTTATCATTTAGGAATCAAGTGATAAACGGCAAAGATCTGGTCCTTATCTGCAGAAGAAAAGATTGAAAGCGAATGCAGTTCCCTCTGTATTTCTCCAACATTCATATATTTGCTCACCGAGTGGCCTGATTGACTCGGATAAAAGTCCACCATCAGTATAGTGATTCTATTCTAATTAATGCATAAATTTGCGTGAGAATTGTTTTAATGTAAAGAATTCCCACGAATTTATAAGTTTTATAAACCCAGTTAATAAAAACAAAAATTTCTTTTATATCCTGGAGTTTTATCGTGGCTTCACATGATATTGTTCTTTACCTTCAATTTTTTCTGCTGGCATAGAATTTTGATTAGATTTAATAATGTTGTTTATTGTTAAATACATTCTTTGGTTTTTCCTTAATAAACTTTATATAAAATGGAACATTTGACTATTTTAAAGCGTGTTTAAACTGCTGTTTCACCAACATGTGCATATATTTTTAGGAGGAGGTAGGGGAAATATGCAATATATTTGCAATGTAGATGAAAAAATATTTCTTGAAAAGTTTTTAAATGTTCATTATATTATTTAACGGGTTGTTTCTGAATATCCACTGTCCAGAATGAATTCTCATGAACTCATATAATTATTTGAATCATTCCATGAGGATTAGCTGCTTTGTCACATCGGTGAAGTCGCGCCTATATAGATCGTCTTGTGTTGTACATAGTTGTACTTCAGCTGATGCTTCCATTTAATTTCCGATTTTTGCAATTCATTAGATGAATATCACTATGCTAATAGTCATTTGTTCGTGCAGAATTATTTTGGGTATGTATTTAAGACGATGTTATAATGAAGTGCACGTTATCTTTTAAAAATTCAAATTGTAAGTTAAAATTTAACGTTTAAACATATAATTTTTGTGTTAGTTTAAAGTTTATTATGAAGATTCCCGCATTCGTATAATGTTGCGTTAGAAAATTCTTTGCTTAAATTCCCACTTGTATCATATCTTTTTCAAACTTCTTACCATATTTAGATGACAGCTTCTGATGACGAAATCGAATTTGTTGCAGCTGTCAATATACCTAAAAGACCTAATAACGTTATTTCTATTTCTAATAAACCACCCTTACGTCCGGCAGTTCACTCAAGTCAAGCCTTACACCGGCCTAATGTTTCCGTACAACCTGTGCTGTTAAATTCAGTCAATTCACAACCTCGTGCTATTAACGGCATACCACTTACCTCACCCAGATTTGCTCAATCTCGACCGTCAATGGTGGAGACTCCAGTAGTTTTACGAAAACTTAATGAAGCTGAAATTGTTGACTTAGTCATAAAGAAAAAATACGATATTTTTTACGCCACCTTACCAAGTAAGAAGCCAACTCGCCGGGGTGTTCATGTTTTTTCATGTACATTTCAAGATAGTTGCCAGAATCTCAGATTTAGCAGTAATATTACTTTTATGAATCATATAGATCAACATTTTTGGCGCTCACCGGAAGTGAAATGTGATGTTAATAATACCTGTAAAGAATGCTTTATGCGTTTTGGAGATCTCATCAGCCTAAAGACACATACAAACTGTTATCACAGATGCAAAGATTCCCGCTCGAAATGCAAAATTTGTGATTACACTTTTTGGGAACATCAATCCTACTTAATGCACATGTTCAATCGACATGGTATCCATGAAATGCCCTACATGTGCAGAGCGTGTGGATATCAAACTAGTATTTATTCCAGTTTAATCTGTCATTTTAAAACTGAACATGAAAATACGTCGTACTTTTTATGTCGTTTCTGTTTGGATGTTTCAGTTACCGCGCCTCATTTTATTAATCACATAAAACTTCATTTCCATCGAAAGGAAAATGTGAAGTGTTCTTATTGCCGCTTAATATTTGTTAGGAGTAGTTTATTGATGAAAATGCATATTGAGTTGCAACACCGCAGTTGTTCTACAATTTCTTTAGAAAAATTTAATTTATATATCAGAAATCACTATCTGCCCAAACCCACTTTAAGTCAAACATTAGTTCCTAAGCAACATGTGTCAAATATATCTTCCTCTTTGAAGCCTTCCAGTATTGACTTGTTATTAAGCTTATCTAATACTCAGTCTTGTGGAATACAGATTTCCGAAAAACATTCTTCTATTGTAAATATTCGTAACAAGTCTGCTAAGCATCGTGCTGGTTTGCTTGATCGCTGCATCGAATGTGGATCGTACGTCTTTAATTTGGCATTACATTTTAATCAAGAATTCCGTTGCAGTAAGTGTTCATATGTTACTCACTGTGCTCGTTCAGCTTGTTTTCATTTATGTAAAGCTCATTTCTATGCTGACATTATTAATTTTGATAACATTGCATCAATGGCCGAAATTAATAGAGCGCTTCCTGGCGATTGCACATGTAAATGTATGTATTCCACTAATATTGGATCTCAGATGATTAGACATTTAACGTATTGCAAATTTTCGGATTGTACATATTATGAAAATAGCACTGAAAATACCAGTGATGGAAAACATAAATCCGCTGCAATTCGATTGTGCAATTCTTCAATGCCATTAATCGCTCAAACTGTTGTTGGAAGAAAATACATTAAATCTTCAGTTGCTCGTAAGCACGTTACACGATTGAATTCTGCTAAATCGATTACTTTTAACCGAGCCTCGGTTATTGAACATTTTCCGCAAACCCCACGCTATCAAGATGCAGGAGATTGTTGTGACATACAAGTTCCCACTAAAGTTAACTCTGACTTTGTAACAGTTATTCCACTGGCAGCACCAGCTAATCTAAGCGTGGAATACACCGAAGAAGAAAAAGCGTTTGCCTTTTCCAACAATTTTGATAATAAAACTAAATCTGTTGAAGAGCCTATTTCCCCAGTAAAATCACTATTCGATGTTCTTCAAGATACTTTGTCTGATGATGATGAAAATGATGTTAACGATGATAATGAAAAGGTTACTGAAATGTCATCATCCCCCAAGTTCAAAATGTTGAAACGGCCAGTAGAAATAGAAACGAAGACCATCCCTATGAAAAAACCTAAGCGTTTGCTCGCAAAAATTGATTCCTTATTGCTGCAAAAAAGTATTAAGGATAGTGTAAATAATTCCCAATTTGTTTCTGAATCATCAAATATTAGTGAAGAATTAGTCTCTTCTACAAAAAGCTCGTCCGCAGAAATGCCTCAAGTAGAAAATTTCGAGATCAAGGCAACCAATGGAGTGAAGAATTCATCTTCGCAAGTTACTTCTTCGCACACAGTTGTAGAGGAAAACATACTTAATAATCCCTTAAGTGAAGACAGAACTGATTATGAGGAAAATGGTTATGGTAACGATGCGCTTAATAAAGACATAAGTAGAACCCGAAAATCAACTACCTCATCTTTATCACATCCATCCTCAAACACATCATCTGAAACTAATCATTCATCTATTGTTAGAACATGCAGTGATCAAGTGTCATCTTCTGATGTTAGCACGTGTATTAATTTCGAATCTGACATCTCTACTAACCATGAACAAATATTTGAGAATTTACCTTCCGTTTTAGAAAAAAGACAGAATTCCTCAAGTTTAAGTGAAGAAGCTGACGCATTACTTCAAACTGACATTTCCATTACTAGTTTACCAAAAAGTTTAAAAAGTAATCTGAATACCGCAGTTAATAACTCTACTTTAACGCAAGTTGTAGAAGAATTTGAAAAATTAACATCTTCAAAAGACCATTCTATTTTCAATGCTGCTGGTCAAAATTCTGACAATTGTAATTCACAACATAATAATGAGAGTTTAAAATGTACTAATAAAAATAGCCTTTCTAGTGAATGTATGAACCCCTCATCAGTTCATTGCAGCGAAACAACTTCTTCATATCATTCTAGGAATGACGAAATTGTATTTTGTGGGACTAATGTGCACCTTACAGCAGCAAAGGCAAGTAGTAATTTAGCATTAAACAAAAATGCTGCTAATCTCTTAGCAGAAAATAGCTGCGTAAAGACTTCTCATTTAATGAATTTAAATAATGAAGATTCTTGCACAACAAATAACTCAGGTTTCAACATTTCATGCGAACATAACAGCAGTAAGAATTTAGCAAACATATCTGAGAATATCGACTCAGTCCCCTCTCCTATGTTTTCAGAGGAACCATCTGATAACTCATTGAAACCTGAGAAAGATTATATTGAATTTATAATTGATTAGTTTCACTTGGCATGAGGCTCTCAAAACAACCGAATTTGCAATTGAACGATTCTTGAATGTCTGACTTTTTGTTCTTCTACTCTGTACATTATTTTATCGTATGTTACAAATACAGAAGACTATAGATGTTGAATTTTCTAGTGATTTGTTTAAGATGTTGTTTTATATCATCATGTTTTGAAGATTAGTTTGTATTTCTTAATGTTTATTTTGCTTCTTCTAAAGAATTTATTTTAATTAAATACAAATTTTGTTGTTTCTACATTTGTAGCAATCATTTGGTCGAAGTCATAGATATATCATTTGAATAAATCTTGATATCATTAATACACCTCAATATTTTGTAAGGGCAATGTCTATTCCAAAGCAGATCGATAAACTTATCATATTCAAATGTTTTTTTTCAACTCATGAGGCCAAATTTTACGAAAAAAAACGACATTATGAATCCATTAAAAAATGTCACCTTGATTCATTACAGAAAGTTTTGCCTGGGAGTAATAACTAATGTAAAAAATGAAAGGAAATTATATAACAGACAAAAAATCCTTTTTCTTGTGTCGAATGTATTTTATTTGCTAATTTCTATTAATGTTTTTGCATTCTTTCAACAGTTATTATACCGTGTATAAGCTTTGAAATATCTCTAACGCTGATAATTATGCCTGGAAATATGTAACAATTTTGTGCTTTTTCTAGACATTTTTTGTCAAAATTAAGTAGGGAATTCCTACAAATATGTCCTACGGAAAATGAAACGAATTTATAAACTTTTTATGCATTTTTTCATTTGTTCATATTAGTGTTGGGAATCATTTTTATATGCTCAAAGTTGGGTTTAAACGACGTTATAAAAGGGGAGTATAACATTTTAGTGAACATCGATTTCAGGAGAAAGTAAAAATACTTTTTTAGAATAGAATAGGAACTTTGTTTATAGAAATTACGCACATCGACTTTCACAAATTCTTAGATGATTATTTGTGGAATAAATTAATGTTTGAATGCTGACTTCATTGCTTATTAATGAAATTAATTATTTTTAATTTGCACAAGTTTGAATATACTTACTGTTAATATTATAATACCAACATTTTTAAAACAATCAAATCGCTCGTTTTTAAACGTTTGCATTTGTGAATATTTTAACAATTACAGATTATTTTTTGGAGAGCCTTGTTCCTAATTATTTAAGTCGACTTTTAGCTGGTGTAGATAGATGTAAAATACAGATTTACGCAATTAATGTTTGTAAAATCAACTCTAGTGGTCTGAAAAGATATATTTATACATCAATATAAGTCGTCATTCAAATATATTTTATAAAATTTCGACATTACTCCCACCTTATAATTGAAGGAAAATTTCAAAATTTTCTAACGAAAACAAAGACATTCTGTGTTTAATTAATCTCCTTGGAGATTATCAGTTTTTCAAATTGTAAAAAAGTCTAAATACAAAATATTTTATCTTACCAAGAAACAAGTTTCTAAATATTGTTTTATCTTGGTCGAATTTGATTAGTTGTATTGTACTTACAAGTGAAATATAAATGAAATATATAAAAATTGAAAAAACTCCCAACGCATTTAATAATAATAATAATAATAAACTTTATTTTAAGCTTACAAACTACAAAACTAAAAAATAACAGAAGAAATATCGATCAGGGAAGATGGTCTTTGATGAGAATAATTTCGGTGGAGTTTTTTCATAATTGTGATGGAGCGTATTCAGTTCTTTTGCTAATGAATTGTTTTACTGGATGTTTTTTTTGAGAGTATACATATATTGAACAGAAATGGGCCACAAATGGACTCTTGAGGAACACCTTTGTGGATCTTTTCCATATTCGAAAGTCTGTTTCTATGTTTAACCATTTGTTGTCTATTACCAATGAAACTATCAGCCAAATTAATGATGTACGGATTTAGATGTGTTTAACTTTTTAAAAAATGCTGTGATTTACATTGTCAAAAGCTTTCCTGATATCAAGGCTGATTAATCTTACATAATCATAAGTTCCATTTTTCCATGACTGAATTTTATTTTGTAGTTCGATAATGGCATTTATTGTTCCATTTGCTCAGAATCAATGCTAATTTATATTTAGATAATCATTGTAGATATCTTTGATGTGAACAAGTTTTTCAAAAGATCTTGACAATATTGAAGTAATGCTAATTGGTCTTAAATTATGCAGTTAAAGCGGTTATGATTTTAAAATTGGTGTTATTATAGCAGGTTTCCTCAAATATATAATGAATTGGTGTAATTATATACAAAAAATTTTTAATAAACAAATATCGGATTCCGTCGTATCCTGTTTTTTTGACATTTTTCAATGCATGATATACTTGATGCATTGTTAGGAATGGAATCTCTTCACTATCTATACTAGAAATTCTAGGTTGTTTGTAATTCAAATTATTTCATATATTAGTAAACATTTTGTTGATTTCATTTGCATCAGATTCTTTATTCATCTTTGATATTGAATTGCGGCCTATAAGTGGATTTACACAAGTCCACCATTTTTTTGCATTTTTCTTTGAAATACTTTTTAATTTCTTTATTAATTTTTTCAAATATTTTATTAGCCCTACAAAATAGTTTTTTACGTATTAATTTGCCATGTGTAAATGGGTGGATTCTATTGGACGCCATCTAGTGATGAAATATTTTTGACAAAACTAAATTGAGCAAATTAATTTTTAGACAATTTCTTTCAACCAATGTGATGATTTTTGTTTTTAGGGTTTTGGGAAAATGATATTTTTTATGGCAAGTTTCACTTAAGACGTGTTTATTGCAATAATGTTTTAAACATGTAACACCATGTTTTAAGAAAAATAATTTATATATTCAAAACCATATTTTCATTTTATAATATAAATAATGAAAAACAAGATGTATAAAATCCCATAGCATAAATTTATTTTAAAGCATAAATGTAAAAAACATGCTCAGTTAACCATGAAATACTATAATATACATATCCAGTGAAAACAAAATATAAAAAAAGTATGTGACATACCCTGCTATTTGTGTGTAGACACATTTGAAATTGACAGACTGCCCTGCTTTTAACTATCATTGACCCAGTGAGTTTGATTATTTACAAATTTAATAAATTCTTTTATACCAAGCAAATTACAATTGGTTCCAACTAACCATGCTAATATTATTTAGGTGAAACCATTTCATTGATTCCATAGCAGTCTGCTAATATTAATAGTAGTGAATGCTATTGTAAAAACATAGAGTTCCTACACGCCAATATGAAATAATCAACTGCATGTTTAGATAGTAGAAGCACATAAATCTACATGATAAATATTTTGTATTAATCATTAAAAAACGTTTGCGAAAAAAATTTGAGAGCTAGAAATTTTGTAAAACAAGGACAAAGCAATAATATATACGGGCTGATTTTTAAGTCAGGAATGATTTTGATGGGCCATATTTTTTCTAGCCAATTGTCAATTTGTATGTTTGTATCATTTTTGTTGAACATTCTTTGGGGTTTCATATTTCTTAACAATTTTCAGTACTCTACACATCTACTAACTGTTAAATGGACTTACCAACACGATTGGAACTGGTGCAGTTATTTTATGCAAATTCGTCTTCAACAACCCTTTGCTTGCATGCATATAAAACCAAGCATAACCTCAAAAACGATTCTTTCCATGCATCTGCAATAACCAAGTCGATTAAAAAATTTGAAAAAACATTTTCTCTACATGATGTCAATAAATCTGGCCGTCCTTTCATAATTGATGAATTTAATTTGATGAAGTGAGAGCATCACATTTAAATCAAGCCAATAGCAATACCTGTGGAACAAGTTCTCTTTGAGAAAATGTGAAAGAGAAACTGGAATTAGCTACTCTACAGTCAGAAATATAACCAAGGAGTACTTCAGCTTTAAAAAATACAAGCCTAAATTTGTACATGGCCTTCAAGACGGTGATATGCAACATCGACTGGAACTTGCGAACTTGTTTGTTACACGTTTATTACCAGTGTTGGATGAGATTTGTGGACCGATGAGGCTCATTTTCATCTTAGTGGTGAGTTGTCATCCCTATCAGGCTATGTATGGGCATCAGAAAATCCTAACATCAATTTAAATCGACCTTTGCACTCCCCAAAAATCACAGTTGCTGTTGCATTTACCTCGAAATTCATGTTGCCTTCTCATTTTTTTTGCATATAATGAATCAGTTAGAAAGGAGAATTTTCTTGAAATGATTAAATATCATATATTTCCCAAGCTGAAAGAAAAACGAAAATTCAACAAGACTTTCTTCATGCAAGATGGAGCTACTCCCCATACAACTTGAGACACAATTTTGTTCTTGCGTTAAAATTTTGGAGAGCAAGTTATCAGTTGCTCATTTGATTTATTTTAGCCCCCTTGTTCACCAGATTTAACACCAAGAATAAGGTTTATTCCAAAACACATCTTAATTTACATTCTTTAAAAAATCATTAAAGAATTCAGTAACATTGATGCTGCAACTTTGCAAAACGTAGTGCACTCAATTCCAGCTCACATTGCACGACTGAGACTCGTGGATGGTGAACAGATACATCACATAAAACCCCATTTATTGAACTTTTAGTTCAAAATTTATGTTTCTGTTTTTGAAAATAAATGTTTAATATTTCCGTTTAAAGTTGTTCTCTACTTATAAATCACCCTGTATATCCCAACAAAACGAAAATGAACGCATAATTTATAGTTTCAGTAAGCTACTAGTCATAAAAATAGTAAATTTAGAGTGTATGTAATTAAACAAAATATTCATCATAAAAAAAATCAATATGTATAATTTAGTTTAAAGCGGAAAATTAAAAAATGTGCTTGATTAAGCATGAAATATTATAATATACTTAGATGATGAAAACAATTTTAATATATGTTCAGTAAATATCATCCAAATGACACAACAAAGCAAAAATTAATGTGTATAATTTATAGTTTTAGTAAGTTGCTAGTTATAAAAATAGAAAATTTAAATTGCATACAATTAAACAAAATATTCAATGTAATTTAGTTTAAAGGGTAAAATTTAAAAAACACTCAAATAAATGTGAAATATTATAATATACACAGGTTATCAAACAAAAGTATCAACATACCTCATTATTTGTGTGTAGATGCATTCACCAGTCCAAAAGGCACTGCCTTCAATCTCTGACCTGTCAACAATTTGTGCCATTCTTTATTGTTATATGGCAATAAAGAAGTCTTTTTAAAGTGAAACTATCTTTAATTGAAGCAAAACATGCTTTAAGTTGTGCCTACATCATTGAAAAACCCATGTATGACATGTAAATTAGAACAAAGAACAAAGAAACTTTGTAAACATCACCAGTATTTTAAAAATTAATTTTATTTTATTAATTATTTATTGTAAAATTTTTTGCTAAATTTATTTTTTCAAGTTAATTATTTTAATTTATTTTTGCAATTTATTTCTTTGGTAAGAGATTTGAATTATAGTGTTTGACTGAAATCAAATTACTGTTAAAATGTATCAGGTGCTCTTGATCATTTAAAGATAATGAATTTATGCTGTATATTCACTGATAATGTTAATATGTGTTCTCTCACAACATCAAATTAGTTGATACCCATTGTGAAGGAGTTGGTGTTTTTAGTGCTGTGAAAGAAGAAATTCTCTTTTTGCAGTTTTTGCTAATGCTTTTTTCATTTGTAATTTAGTTTCTTTAAACATTGCTTTGATAATATATGTAGTGTTTTTCTTTGCAAATCAAGTCTCCAGGAAATTTTTATTGATGTTAGTAATATTAAACATGTACAAGCAATCAATTTCTAACTAAAAATTTGCTTAATCATATAATATTCACTATTTAAATGTAAAAACAGCTTACCTGTGTTGGAAAAATTCAACCATCTTTGAACTCAATCTCTGTATAAACTGAATAATGTGCTAGATTTTGCAACTTAGAAAAATAATATTGATAGAATTTAATTTAAATAATTTAAAAACACAAATGTATAGTTATAACTTTGGAGTTTACACAAATAGTGCAAACATCAAATAAAATAATTTTGATTTTCCATAATTTCTTCATTCCATGTGAATATCCAGCATGATATAAATCGTCCCAGTCCCAGTAAACTCAATCACTTGACCTTGCTCAATGCAAAAATTTACGTTTATCCTATTGATATATGATTGTGACACTGGTTTATAAATTGGATTTTGTTTTTCATGATGAATAGTTAGGGTGGTGCTTGGTTTTGTAGCCTATGTCAGCATCAAAGGACATTTATCTAATAAGGGTAATCATGTGCTTCCAACAAATTGAGGTTCTACAATATTGGTTTGTACCATTAAAACGTGATTTCCAGCATATGTGTTGCATTCACAGCTAGCATTAGTTGGTGTGTTTGGTTATATCTTTCGTTATTACCCTAGCGTCTTTCCTTTCTTAACCAAAACTCGTCTATCTATGTTGGTGAAGTTATAACAAGATTTATGTTGCGTAATAAATTACTGCACAATCCCTATAATAATTGAACAATGTTTTTGTTTCATTCGAGAATTTTGCTGTTTTTTCATTAAATATATAATTCCATTTCTAAAATTTCCTGTGAACTTTCGTTTTTGCAATGAATGGTTGGCATTCTAATAGGTTTTTGTTGTTTTAGTGAATTATTGACGTGTTACTAGATATAATGATCAGATGCACACCCTCATTAGTTGTATGAATTGGGTTCCATTACATTGATATTGATTTTTTGACCTTTGATCCTGGTGGGCATGGATATGATGTAATTGGCCTTCTGTGTATCTCTGACATCTTTGGAATATATTCTCTTTTGTTGTAATATTTGTTGGCAAACACATTTGTTTGCAGTCTATTGTTTAAACTTTTTATAACAATTTTTAAAATCCAATGAAATCAGATTTGTTCAAATGTAAAAATTTTTCTATTCATATTAATTTCATATTCATTTTGAATACAAATTGAAATTCTATATGCAAACAATTCACGTTTTTGGAATAATATTTTATTACTAAATTTCTTTGGTAAAAGTAGTAATCAACAATTATTTTCAAATGAAAACATTTATTTAACATTGAAAAAATAAATGTTTCACAGCCTATCCACATGTCAATTGCAAAAATAAAAACTTTTTTAAAAAATATAATGTAAACAATAAATATTTCCATGTAAAAACACAATTTTTAAAACTAGAAAAGCACTCGAAGAGCACAGACCTCCGCCACGCAGCTTGTGTTCCTCGGATCAGCACCAAAATTTAATTGATTCCTTCTTGGGCGTAGACAAACCTTTGGTGAATATTTGAGGTCAATCCATCTGTTACTTTTTCCATAAAGTTTGTAACAGACAAACAAACCAATGCTACAAAAACATAACCTCCTTGGCGGAGGTAATGATAATATTAGTCAAACCTTTATGTTGGGATGGGAATGTTGTAGGAAACATACGCAATGTGTATTTGCAAATTATGAATTTCACACGGTTGTATCTAAATTAATGATTAATAAACAAGTCAAATGAGGTGATAGATCTCAGTATAAAACACATGACAATTGAAAGTTTAAACAAATTCAATTAAAAATGTGTATTAACAAATAAATGACGTTTTTTTATAATAAAGTTTATAATAAATTTAACATCAGACACTAAATTCGCAGCAATTCATTAAAATAAAATTGATTACGTTTTTTAAAGAAATAACTGTAAAACTAACTGAAAATAATATTGCAAAAAAGCCTTAAGAATCAAAACAATATCTGAGATTTAATTTATAAATAGCTTACCAAAAATTTTGAAATTTTTCAGGGTAGCTGTCTTTCAGCAATGTGAAATTCCATTATACCAGCTGTGTATATTCATATGCGTAGAAAGTTGCATGCTTTTATAGACAATGTCAACATTACATTGTTTTATCTATTGCCATTGTTCAAATGTCAAAATGTAACAAATTATAAAAACAGTACCAACTTGTGAAATTCCATTATTCCATTCTATGTATAAAGTTGCACTTCTTCACAGATAATGTTAACATTATGTAGTCTTATCTATATCCCATTGTTCAAATGTCAAAATGCATCCAATTGTAATCTTGCTATCTACCAATTAATAAACTGGGGCAAATTTTTACAAACATGAAGTTTAAATCGCTTTAACATTTATCATGATTAAATAAAACATTTTCATATGATACAAAAAATTATTTTTTGCACTTTTGAAAACAATCTCAATTATTATTACATCATGTTTTTGCCAATTTAGAAACTTATGTAAATGATAAAATGCTACAATCCTAAAATGTTAATAAAGTAAAACAGTTTATTAATCAATGCCTCTGGTACAAAGGAAATAAATACTTTTTCAGTACGTTTTTCTTGTCAATTCAAGAATAAAATATTTGCAAGTAGAATTTTTATATGAAATGTTTCAAAATTGTTGTTTTGTTATAAGTGTCATAAATGGGTTATTATAATTTATTGATGTCATATATATAAAACATTTAAACTTACATTTTTTCTGACGTTTACACAGTCTATTGTTTTTTCCATGTTTGTGACTTACATTTCTTTTCCGACGATTTTCCATGTTTGTGACTTACATTTCTTATCTGACATTTTTCCACATTTGTGACTTAAATTTCTTTTCCGACGTTTTTTCTTTTTCTCTTTGTGTTTCTTGAGATTTGTTTTTGCCTTTTTGAACAATATTAATTGCTTTTGGTATATTTTTTTTCCTTTTTGTATTTTTGTGATTTGTTTTTGCCTTTTTGTTTTGTACAATATTAATTCCTTTTGGTATATTTTTTCTTTTTGTATTTTTTGTGATTTGTTTTTGCCTTTTTGTACAATATTAATTGCCTTTGGTATATATTTTTTCATGGTTTTTTGGGATTTGTTTTTGCCTTTTCATACACCATTACTTGCCTTTGGTATATTTTTTTCCCTTTTTGTGTTTTTTGTGATTTGTTTTTGAATTGTCATACAATATTATTTGCCTTTGCTATATTTTTTCCTCCTTTTTGTTTTTTATGATTTGTTTTTGCCTTTTCATACACCATTACTTGGGATGTGTCTCACTTCCCCCAAGTCTGACGTCACAAAATATTAAATACCGTTAGAGACAACATTTCAGTGAAATTGTAATTATATATTTAAATAAATATCTATATTTCTTTACACTCTTCTATTTTGATTAGTTTTATATGCAGTTAAGATTGCTGAAATACGGAATTGCAATTAAGTAAATGTAAATGTTGAGGTTCGCCATTTGCATTTAGTAAATATTTAGCAGTCCTTCGAAAATCTGTTTAGATTTAAAATAGAAATTTAATTATGTTCATTATTTTTGTACTTTGTTGTAATGAGTAATTAATTTTTTCGCGTTCATTCGTAATTTGTTTGTTTGCTAATTGT
Organism: Hofstenia miamia; assembly: GCA_900660155.1. Classification (NCBI taxonomy): domain Eukaryota; kingdom Metazoa; phylum Xenacoelomorpha; order Acoela; family Hofsteniidae; genus Hofstenia; species Hofstenia miamia. The sequence continues at coordinate 1,494,549 of CABFPE010000019.1, read as the reverse complement.
TNGCTGAAATACGGAATTGCAATTAAATAAATGTAAATATGTGCAATAATTATAAGCATTGACTATTTACATATTATATATGTATATTTTACCCCCCGACACTGTTTAGATCTAACCTGATGATTAGAGAATTAAATAAATGTAAATGTTGAGGTTCGCCATTTGCATTTAGTAAATATTTAGTAGTCCTTCAAAAATCTGTTTAGATTTAAAATAGAAAATTAATTATGTTCATTATTTTTGTACTTTGTTGTAATGAGTAATTAATTTTTTCACGTTCATTCATAATTTGTTTGTTTGCTAATTGTTTATTATATATCTGATAAATTTCCTGATCAGATAATATGCGTTGTTTGTCCTGGCAGACTATTCTATTCCTTTTAGCAGTAATGGAGAGTTGTTTATAACTTTGAAAATTTTGAATGTAATTTTTTACATGTATTTTACTAGAATTTAGAATTAGCCTGGCAACAATGAGTGGGAGTCAGCTCTCTCATGACACCCCTGCATTAAAAGCAGTTAATACTTGAGTATATTACTCGAGGGGGACCAGGAATCTGGAAAAATCGTAATAATGCATCACATTGGTTTGCTATTTACNGTTGTCTTACACTACGAATCTGTAAAATACTTTTTAGAAATAGATAAGCTACCCGAAATTAGTCCGAAGTAAATATGACACAAAACAAATTAGCGTTTATATATTAGCTATGAATTTTGAAATTACACAGCACAAGGCATGCTAACGCAATTCTCTAATCATCAGGTTAGATCTAAACAGTGTCGGGGGTAAAATATACATATATAATATGTAAATAGTCAATGCTTATAATTATTGCACATATTTACATTTATTTAATTGCAATTCCGTATTTCAGCAATCTTAACTGCATATAAAACTAATCAAAATAGAGTGTAAAGAAATATAGATATTTATTTAAATATATAATTACAATTTCACTGAAATGTTGTCTCTAACGGTATTTAATATTTTGTGACGTCAGATTTGGGGGAAGTGAGTTTGGGGGAAGTGAGACACATCCATTACTTGCATTTGGAATATTTTTTTTCCTTTTTGTGTTTTTGTGATTTGTTTTTGAATTTTCACACAATATTACTTGTCTTTGGGATATTTTCTTTTCCTTTTTGTGTTTTATGTGATTTGTTTTTGCCTTTTTGTACAATATTACTTTCCTTTGGTATATTTCTTTTCCATTTTGTGTTTTTGGCATTTGGTTTTGCCTTTTTGTACAATATTACTTGCCTTTGGTATATTCTTTTCCTTTTTGTGTTCTTTGTGATTTGTTTTTGCCTTTTTGTGCAATTCAAAAACAAATCAATCATGAAACTCGCAAAACATTTTTAATACAAAAAGACTAAAACATTTCCTTAAAAAATACATTAATAAAAAATGATTAAATTTATTGATTTTACAAAAACACATACTTGTAAACAGTTTGAAAAATAACATTAAGAGCTCATGAAAATGATAAATGATTATGGTTATTAAAGTAATTCTACAAAATATATAACTTCAAGTGAAAAAAAGCAAATTTTTTAAATTGAAGATGCATATCAATTGCAGGAGCAATTTCAACAAAATTTTTTTGTGAGAGATTCCAATGAAAAAAAAGCGTTCACCACATTTGTTAATAATTGATTAACAGGCGCTAATTGATGAGTCATAACCTATTCTTAGTTCATGAATAATGTAAGTATGGTTATAGAATGGGGTTAATAACACATCACATAATCAAACTATGAATAATTTAGAATTTACATGTGTACATGTTGGAGAATTTATTATGTAAGGTACAAATCTTAATGAATAATGTATTCTGACATTATATCTCATTATTTCAACAATCCAACCAAATATATGACATGTCATAATATTTGGAGAAATATTTTGTCATGTACACACATAGTTTACATAAGCCTATAGTAGAGGTGTTAAAATTTGCGTGTTTTGCAAAAATTTCCTAAGTATTGTTAAGAAATTAGTTGGTTTGTATGAAAATTGATCGATATTTTAAGCATGGAGGGGTATTTGCTTCAAGAAAAAATACAACTATCATTAAATACATAATTTTATATATATTTGCTTTTTGAAACTGATAAAAATACCCATGAATGGTGTATTAGGGAAAAACACATTACAAACACATTTTACAAGTTAAAAAGAGTTTAGATGGATGGATACACTTTCATCTTTCATTCTTTCATGTATTAATACATCAGTGATGATACATTATTTTGATTGGTTTAGACATTGAAGTTCAGTAATAAATCTGCATTCATTTTAACTTTATTCACTCTTTGGTTATCAGGAATGGTGAGAAAAGCCATATGTACCAAACAAGTTTAAAAACTATGAGGTTGTCGAAAGCCAGAGCATGTGGGTATTTACCAAAGGCAGAGGAAAAAACAGCAAAAGATGTTCATCTGACATGCAATCTTTGTATAAGACAGAGGAGAAATTATCATGCTCTGTAAAGGTCAGTGAACTTAGCTCAGTTTCAGAAGAACCTTGTTATGTACAATACATATTATTTTATGAGTTTCTATTGGTGAACAGTTTACAATTCTCAGTGTGTATCAAACGCATACAAAGTACAGCCCTGCAGTAAAAATTATTTTTGCAAAACGAAAATTGTTTTTTTTCTTCCCAAACAATATGCACATTGAGCTGGTGTATGGTTTAAAATGTTAATTGAACTTAAAGTTCTTTGATGTCAGAATAAACCTTTGAAATATTTTGGTTGTAAGCCAAGTATTGTGTTGAAAATTAGTGTATAAATTTATTTTAGAAAGTATAAATACATATTCCTTGTCAGATTTATTTTTCTCCTTGCATATATTTTACATAAATAATCATTTTTTTAGCTAAAACCATAAAAAATGAGGAATACTTTGGATAGGCTATTTGAACCAAGAATGCCATGTCAGAAATTGACTTTTGTAATGCTAATTACAACTATCCATCTGTCTAATTTACTTTAAAGCTATGCATGATGTGTTAGGTGAACATTTTGTGTGTTAGAAATATATGCAAAAGCTTAACAATGCTCATTAGTGTGCAGAAATGTTGAAAATTGCATCATTTTAATTAGAACAATGTGTGTTTTTGTTTTGAAATGTGAAATTAACTTTTTTCCATGTAGTTTTATACATCAAGAAAATTATTTAATATTTGTTTAATGCATTCAAATATTCTAGAACATATGCATATAGATATATTTTTATAGTTATGACTAATGACTAGTTATTCAAATGCATTCTCCATGTGGGAGAAAGGGGAATCTAAAATACTTTATGCTTTCAATTAATGCTAATATCTCTTAGAGGGTACAACACCTTTAAACCATATTTGTAACATTTGATAGTTTCTATAATAACACTGCCCCTCATGTAGAATTGAAAATCAATTATGTTTACAATTAATGCTAATGTATGTTAGAGACTTCAATGCCTTTAAACTGTATTTGTTGTAACATTTGGTCATTACTATAATTCCATCTTGTGTACACACATAACACATAGTGTGAATATTAGCATAGCATGGTTAATCAAAACTTCAATAGAAATTGGAGATATAATTATACCATCATCCAAAGGAGAGATATTGACTAATTTTCATATTATGGGCCTTAGTGATCAGATGTAATGATGCACAGTAAATTTTAGCCATGGAATTATATATTTAATGAAAAAACAGCAAAATTCTCAAGTGAAACAAAAACATTGTTCAATTTTTATAGGGATTGGGCAGTAATTTATTTCGCAACATAAATCTTGTTATAATTTGAATAACAAATATCATACTAATGTTGTTTAATTATGGAAATATGTAGGATTTTATGGAAAGATATAACCAAACACACCAACTAATGCTAGCTATGAGTGCAACATATATGCTTGAAATCATGTTTTAATGGTACAAACCAATATTGTAGAACCTCAATTTGTTGGAAGCACATTTTTTTTTTTTTTTTTTTT
>CABFPE010000019.1:1411035-1483761 GCA_900660155.1 Hofstenia miamia | reverse complement strand
CTTGTTCCACAGGTATTGCTATTGGCTTGATTTAAATGTGATGCTCTCACTTCATCAAATTAAATTCATCAATTATGAAAGGACGGCCAGATTTATTGACATCATGTAGAGAAAATGTTTTTTCAAATTTTTTAATCGACTTGGTTATTGCAGATACATGGAAAGAATCGTTTTTGAGGTTATGCTTGGTTTTATATGCATGCAAGCAAAGGGTTGTTGAAGACGAATTTGCATAAAATAACTGCACCAGTTCCAATCGTGTTGGTAAGTCCATTTAACAGTTAGTAGATGTGTAGAGTACTGAAAATTGTTAAGAAATATGAAACCCCAAAGAATGTTCAACAAAAATGATACAAACATACAAATTGACAATTGGCTAGAAAAAATATGGCCCATCAAAATCATTCCTGACTTAAAAATCAGCCCGTATATATTATTGCTTTGTCCTTGTTTTATAAAATTTCTAGCTCTCAAATTTTTTTCGTAAATGTTTTTTAATGATTAATACAAAATATTTATCATGTAGATTTATGTGCTTCTACTATCTAAACATGCAGTTGATTATTTCATATTGGCGTGTAGGAACTCTATGTTTTTACAATAGCATTCACTACTATTAATATTAGCAGACTGCTATGGAATGAATGAAATGGTTTCACCTAAATAATATTAGCATGGTTAGTTGGAACCAATTGTAATTTGCTTGGTATAAAAGAATTTATTAAATTTGTAAATAATCAACTCACTGGGTCAATGATAGTTAAAAGCAGGGCAGTCTGTCAATTTCAAATGTGTCTACACACAAATAGCAGGGTATGTCACATACTTTTTTTATATTTTGTTTTCACTGGATATGTATATTATAGTATTTCATGGTTAACTGAGCATGTTATTTACATTTATGCTTTAAAATTAATTTATGCTATGGGATTTTATACATCTTGTTTTTCATTATTTATATTATAAAATGAAAATATGGTTTTGAATAAATAAATTATTTTTCTTAAAACATGGTGTTACATGTTTAAAACATTATTGCAATAAACACGTCTTAAGTGAAACTTGCCATCAAAAATATCAGTTTGCCTAAATCCTAGAAATCAAAAATCATCACATTGGTTGAAAGAAATTGTCTAAAAATTAATTTGCTCAATTTAGTTTTGTCAAAAATATTTCATCACTAGATGGCGTCCAATAGAATTCATCCATTTACACATAGGTGTTATGAGAACTTCAAGGTGTCCTATTAGGACCTCCTCTGTCCGTTATTAATTACTATTATTGAAAAATGTTGCAAAGTCTATTTTGATGCTGCCATTCAAAATATGATTAAACAGCAGTAGGTCATAATAGTCAAATAAATATGAAATGAGCATAGATTTACATAATCATAGTAAATCAATGTAAGGCTTGTGATAAAGACCTGTTATCCAAAAAAGCTGATGTAGGTGGAATCTTTCTATTTTTTTAAGAATTGTGATTGGTGGTAACCAGACTTGTGAAGTGTATAGTAATGTTGAGATAACATGTGAATAATAAAGTTGATATTTGCAAGACAGTGAGAGTGAGAAGGGCACTACTCTTAGTAGTATAAAGGCCAATTTCGTACATTTTTCGATGATCTTATTTACATGTAGATTCCATGAAAGATCTGAGCTGAGAAATAACCCTAAATGTTTCACATAGTTACTGGATTTTAAAGAGCCGAATTCTAACCAATTTTAAAATTAGGCGCATAGGATCTAGTTTAAGAGAACTTAATTACTTCAGTTTTGCCATAATAAAACGTCATATTGTTGTTCTGAGCCCAGTTACTAATTATTCTTTGATGAGTACAAAAATTTAGAATCATCAGCATATAAAAAAGTGAAAGGCAGAGAAGCGACTCAGGAAGGTCATTGATGAACACCACAAAGAATAAAGGACCCAGGACACTACCTTGAGGCACACCTGATTTAATTGCAAGAGGTTGAGAAATCGCATCTTTAATGTGGACACACTGGCTGCAATGTGGGATATAGCTAGATAGGAAGGACATGATGTCATCACCAATATTGAAGTGTCTAAGTTTATGTAGCAATATTTTATGATCCACTTCGTCAAAAGCCTTTTCAAAATCCATGTAAAGACTAATAGCTTCTACATTATTATCAAGGTTTTTGTAAATACTATCAAGATATAACAGTAGCTGTGACATAGTAGATCTCCTTTGTAAGAAACTGTGCTGATTAATTATAATTTTAGGGGAAATATGGGGATAAAGATGATTGAAAATTATTTTTTCAAAGATAATTGAGAGGCGGGGAAGAATACTGATTGGTCTATATGAGTCAACATTGGTCTTATCTCCACTTTGAAGAAGGACGTAATATATGCAATCTTTCAAATGTTAGGTATTATCCTAGTAGCTGCATTTGAGAAAAACAACAGAAGAACAAATGGAGCAATAGTATGAGAAAGCTTGCTCAACAGCAAGGGTGGTATTCCATCAGCATGGACAGTTGAGGACGAGCTTGAACTTAATTGCTTGAGTACGTTTCCATAAGATATAACAAGGTTTTGAAAAGTTAATTGATCAGCTGTTGGTGTAAATTGAATAGTCTTGCAATTGTAGTAATCAAAAGAACCCGGGTTACTGAAGTTTGTAATAAAATATGACTTAATGAGTTGAGCAATTTGAAAAGAGGAGGCAGCAGAGTTGTTAAGATTCATTGTTTCTGGAATTGTTGCATAGTTGGCAATATTACGAATAAATTTATGAGCTATGTTCACATTAAAATGTTTAAATGAGGAAAACATTACAGAATGAGAGGAAAAATAATGTGGTAAATATCGCCTTTTTTGCGTTTTCTAGGAATGAAGAAGGCCATACCACTGATAATAGTGTGAAGCCAATCATTCAATAAGGTTTTTGGATTGAATAGTAAAGTAGAGCTGTAATGAAATTGCTTCAGATAAATGCTGAATGATTAAAAACATCCTTTTGAAAAAGTGAATTTAGGCAGACCAAAATTCTCACTGATAGTAAAGGGAAACCTTATTTCTAGTATTAGGCAAAACACAATAATTTTATGATCAGAGCAGATAATATTGGAGTAGTGAAGATCACAAATAGTAGTCCCATTTGTAAGTACTAAATCCAATATATTTCCCTTTGAGTGAGTAGGTTGATCAACATGTTGAAAGAAATTATGAGAGGAAAAATTGTCAAGAACATTTTTCTCAAAAATCATATTCGAGGCATAAGAGTTCCAGTCTACACTTAGAAGATTGAAATCACCGCACATTAGAATTTCATTAATGCAATAATTATGAGATTTATTGTATCTCTTTTATAGACGAATGATGTCTTTAATGCAGGTATCAAATAATTTGGGATCAACTACCTTATTACTACCAATTGGGGGGAGGTAAGCACATATAACAAGCAGTGCAGATAGCAAAAAAATCTAGTATCATTGCGCAAAAAGGAAGTCACAATATATAATATATAGTGTTAACTTCAATAGTTCTCACATTCAGTTTGGAATTAAGAAGTATGAGAGTACCATCATGTATTCCAGATTGTCTGTCTTTACGAGGATCCTATGGATTGAACTGTGGATGAATGATAGTTTAAAACGTATTAGAGATATTGCTTTGAAATTCAAAACAAGATTCGTGTCTGCTTGTTTTCAAAAAATTCTTTGTAATAAGATTTCCATTTTTCTATATATTATATATAGAGGACTGCACACTGAAAACATGATCAAAGAACTCAGAAAAATATCAATAATTAAAGAAAAAGTTAGATTTATATATTACAATCATAAACTAAGAACGAAATTCCAATTAAAATCTACAACTGAAGAAACCAATAAATCAAATATAATTTATCAAATAATATGCACCTGTAGTGAAGATTATATTGGTTTTTCTAGTAGGCAACTATCAAGAAGAATTAAAGAACATGAGACCAGTTCTAATATATCGAATCATCTAATTAAGTGCGGACTACATTTTGAAACAAACATATTACATCAGACATCAAGATCAAGTAATTTAAAAATTATTGAGAGTATTTTTATAAAATCCTTGCAACCAAGTTTAAACACAAAAGAAGACTACATTTATAAATTAAACTTGCCACTTTTTAAAATCTAAAAGATTATGTTTCTATTTAAAAAAAAAAGTTCATTATTCTTATTTTGGAATATCTTTCTAATTTTGGGATAATCCTGAATATCTTGAATTTCTTTAAGAATATCTTGAGTAAAATTTGAAATGTCAGTCCTTGTTATAGGTTGTTTATTCGCTAAATTAATAATAAAATCGGTACATAAACAGAGTCTAACTTAAAAAAATAAATTTTTCCTGCATTCATTTATATCAATACTCGAACTTGGAATCCATTGTTTTTAGAGATGAAGGTATTAAAAAATTGAAGTTATTTTAAAAACTCATTAACATTTACCTTGAGAAAAGCTTATTTCCGGGAAGACGTGATTAGGAAGACAAATTTTTGAAGAGTATCTGGTTAATGAAGATTTACAAGTAATATGTTCAAAATCTGGTAATTTGTGTATTTTTTGTGATATGTGCCCTGCAGTTCATCATAAGTCCAAATGCATTCTATACTGAAAAATGTTATAAGATTTATTGTATAAGTTTTTCTTAAATTGTCAATATTCATAAACTTTCCCACAAGACCTTACTGATGAGGTCATCTTCTAAATGTTTCACTATTCAACTCATGATCAATCCATCCCAAATTATTTAACAAATGCCAGACAAATTAATCTAATATTTTTACCCTCAATCCCAATTAACATTTATAATAACTTGTTTTTTGAAGTGGAGATATCAGTGAGTCAAGGTAAACGATGTTTTTCAGATGGGCTACCTGTTAACACTGATATTCCTTAAATAACAATTCTAGGTCCCCTTTCTATTCAGTATGTATGTAAACGACTTGCACAAGTTAACTGATTGTAATTTAAATCAATACGCAAATGATACCTGCACATTCAATGATAAGTTTGATGCATTCAGCAATTGAATCTGTAGCACTTAATTGCAACAATTTTGTAATCATTTCAGCATGCATAGGTTACTCATAAATGAAATTAAGACAGAATTTTCTATTTTGTTTCTCACTAAAAATAATTACAATATTTGAATATAAACCTTAATCTCAAGTATTTAGGAGAAATTTTTTACTCGCAATTAATTTAAGAATCTCACATGAATGCATTTGTTCGAAAATAATTACCGGCTTAAGAAATAGGTCAATGATAGTAATGCAAATATCAGCTTCTTCTATAATTGGATTTTTCCATGCATTTATAATGAGTCATCGAAATTATGCAAATATATTATTTATTGATATACTAGGAGCTTTTTTTAAAAAACTTGATATCCAATTAAGATAGGTATTAAATGTATTAAAGGAAAATTCTTCTAGAACTAAGGCTTACTTTTCCAAATCAATGTCTTTCTTAAGTCAGCTTGTCTTTTTGATCTGTCAATATTTTTTAGCTCATCAATAACTTTCCACCTTATAATATTATTTCAATACCTGGTTTTATTCATAAACATTCAGTATAGAAAAAAGTTTTGAAAGAGTAATTCGTTAACACCGTTATTCGAACATGAAATTCATTGTCTTAAGTGATTATGAACATTGAAAGATTAGTAGTTCTTAAGAGGCATATCAAAATTTATCTTATGCAAAATCATAATTCAGCCCAATCATGGCTAGGATAAAAATTTTATAATAATGATTATTCAACAATTCTTAATTAATTTATCCCTAGTCTGGTCGATTTATTGTAGAGATTTTTTGTATTTTATGTATTGTCGTATATTTCTTACGCTATTCTAATAAATTACCAGTTTTAATTGTCAATCTTTATCTGAATAAAGTATATCTTATCTTAGCATAACTTCAGGTTGAAAGATATACTATTATAGTGGCAATTAATAGTCCCGGCCTAGAATTCAATTTGACAGTCCTAGGAGTTTTAAGATCATTAATTAATTTGAACAGTTTTAAAGCGCATGAGCATTTTATCTGTCAAGTTAGTTATTAGTTGGATGTCAAAGAAAAAATATTATTAATATAAGGAATATTGGTAGTAATTGACTTAGTCGTCATTGAAACCTGAACTTTACTTCGTAAGTAAAAAAATGTCTTCGAAAGTTTTTCCTTGAAATAAATCACAAAAATAGATAAAACACTTTTGCTCATAAATGGAAAACTAAGTATTTTCAAGTAAACTGAAAGATTTGGCACATGGTATTACATTTTATATAAGATTCAAAATGTTGCGCCAATTAAATGGAATATATTACTAAGATCATTTGTACCTTCGCATTTTATTAACTAATATAACAAAAAAATAATTTAAGATAAGATAAAACATTCTAAAGTGCGTCCGTAAAGTCTGGACACAGGAAAATTAACTATTTTTCAATGTAGGCTTTAGAATTATTCATATTTTTGCATCCATGCTTCAAGAAAGATTTAAACTTATAGTTCTCAGTGGCTATGGAGGCTTAGTTTAACAATTTAATGTACTTTATCCGGAAAAAATGTTCACTTATTTAGATAGTGGCGAAATTATGAACTTTTATTGTGTCCAGACTTTGTGGACGCCCTGTATATTTAGAAAAATTTTTTTTCTATTATGAGAAATTATAAAAGGATTTTATTCCATATTTTTTTTTAATTTTCAAAATTAGCATTACGGTGATTAATAATTACAAACAAAATTTATTAAATTTTGCCAACATCACTTTCGGCATTAACAAATGTTATTTCCTGTAATCAACATTACAACTATTTAAGCCTATCGACAAACATTATTGCAATTTAACGTTGAGATTGCATAGTTTTACTAAGATCGTATTAGTATTGCCTATTATCAGTGATGATATCGCTGTTGTTAATTTTGTTCAAGGAGAAACCCATTTCTGACAGTCTTGAGGTGGTAGGGAAGCCTCCTAAGGCCAGAGGCACAAAAAGATATTCTTCGTGATCACATATAACGAAATCTTTTAAGTAAGTTACCGGCAGGTATCAAGGCCTTAGTTAATTAAACGGGTCTCCACTTAAGAACTAATGCTAAAAACTTAGTTTTAACACTTATTGTGCATTGCAAAATTCATGAATATTGATATCCTAATGTCTTAGAATAAAATAATTAGTATAAGTCCTCCAAAAATTAAGTTTTGTGGTACTATCAAAATGAACCTTGATACCTTCTGTATAGGGAATAAGGCCCATAATATCAATTTGATAAAATTAAATTTTTAAGCGATAAAATGGAAAGCTTTTAAGATCGTGAACTTATATTTTCATGAAAGACCGTTTATTACCATCATATTTCCCATTGTAGAATATGTAGAATTCATCACATAAGAGTACCACTAAATTAAATTTGTTTCTATTCTCCAGTAAATTAATAAATCTGGTGAGAGAAACTTACTTTACTTTGCACCGTGAACAGCACACTAATGCAGACTCGAGACAATCAATGAACTGTGAGCCTGTGGTTTTCTCCTATCGGCAAGTCTGTTCAGCGTTGTTATAGTAACCGTTTAGCGCTGGAAGTGATTTTTGTCAGCTGTGGGCCTTGGTACTTGCTGGGCCTTAATACCTGCAGGTACCTTACTTGGGATCCTCAGCCATTCTAAGAGCCAAGCCCGCATTTAAAATTGTTGAAATTTGCATCGGAGAGATGACGGTCAAATCTAGTGCAGCAGGTCTACCAGCAGAACAAACATAAATTGTATGACTTAATGATCACCCGGCAGCTGAGAGCGAGTCCCATAAATTAGACCACATCGCTCTTTAATGAGAAATAGCGAACGACTCAATATACAATATTGCATATACAATTGCAGAATGCTGGTTTTGTGGTAGCACCCGTCATTCCCAGCCAACATTCCATCAAATAAATAAGAAATGACCAAGCAATGTAACAATTAATATTTCTGTATTTCTATCTAACGAGAAAACTTGTGAATAGATAGATATTCACAAAACAAGGCAATCCAATTTTCATAGAGATCATATGTTTCAGGCCGAAGCAATAATTCATTTCCAAAACTTGACTCTCACCTACTTTAGATAGATGAAAATACAATAGTTGCATGCAAACTGCATATCTTAACAATACTTATTCCTAGAATTATATCCAAATATCACCTAAGCTAAGGGGAATAACCATAAACCACTTAGTCTCACGCTATCTTACCTTGACACCCAAAGTTATACACAAAGTGGTGATCATCAAATTCTTTCAAAATAACCTCATCTTCAACAATTCTGTTGTAGGATTAAAATCATACTTAATACCTATAATGAGATTGTTATCATCTGCAAACCTAACCATGATGGTGTTAGGTATTGATGATTGTAAATCATCATAAGTAACATTAAGAAATGGTGGACCATTTATAGTGCCTTTAGGAACCCACAATTTGTGAAGAGTATTGTGGATATTTGACCATCAATTGTTGGGAATTGACATCTTTCAGAGAGGGAATCCACGTACAAGTGAATTATCGCAACATTTAATTGTGGAATTTTTCGGAACTGAGAAATAATAAAATCATGAGGAACTCTGTCAAATGCCTTACTTGAATCTAGGGATAGAATAGAAATACAATCAAAATCAAGAACATCAAATGACCTGCAGGTTTCAATCATTTTCAGCAGAGCAGATTCAGTCGAACCTCCTGATCTAAAGGCAAACTGGTTTTTGTTAAGCCATTTTTCACATGGCCACTTCAAAAATGATTCATAAATTAATCTTTCGAAGTTTCTTGATAGAAGAGGTGTGATGGATATAGGACGCAAATCACTAGGGCCACTGACTTCTTTTCTTTGATATAGGTCGAATCATAGAAAGCTTAAGTGAATTTGGGTAAATTCCTCTTGGGATGCACAAATTATATAAATAGTGAATTGGTACGGACAAATTTTGAGCATTTTGTACGAAAACCCAATTCGGTATGTTATCAAATCCAGGTGACGATTTTTTCATATTCAATAGTGAATATTAGACTTGGTGTAAACCAAGGGATTGTTTCAGGTTGAACATAGCTATCCGTTGTTGAAATGTCAGTATAAAATATATTAATTACATTAACATTAAGCGTAATTTTATAAGTCAGATTTGTTTTAACACAATCATTATTAATCATTTTCCACCAAGATGCAGTTCCCATTTTACCTCTAGTATTCGTTAGGTTGTCTTGAATAAGAATATTGATTTGTGATTGAATTTGAGCAGCTCTTTGAGTTTTTCTTGATTTTTGTAGTGAGTACCTTTTGCGAAAGAGTTTTTTTACCAGTGGTGTTATGTACATTGGGTCCTTTTGGGAACATCTCACTTTTTGTAAAGGACAGAAAAAAAAATTATATAAATAGATGAGTTGGATAAATGTATCAACAGCTTCATCGACATCTTCGATTTGAAAAATATAATCGAAGCATTGTTCAAACTTTTCAGAATCATTGACATCAAGTCTTGAGAGAGGGATACTTTTACAGTGAAATATTGCCACACCACCTCCATGATTTTATTGGAGTTAGATGATGAACGATCATGTCTGAGCAAATGAAATCCAGGTAATTGAAAACTTCATGATTCGAAGTTTGGCAGAAGCCAAGTTTCTGTTACACAGCATATCATAACATTATTGACTGTAATATCTAATGACAAATCCATAATTGCCTTACCAGTTTTTAACGCCTTTCATTTATAAGCATGATCTTTGGCAACTTTTCTAGTCATATCTGGTTACAACAATCGTCAATAAATTGAAATAATTCAAGATTACGAATTTGTAGTTCCGATTTTGGAATCCCATTTTCAATTAAGCGTCGACATTTTGCCAAAATTGTGCTTTCCTTAATAACTTCTTCAGGTAATAGCTCTTTTGAAACATATATATTGAATTCACAAAAAATTTTCATTTGTAATGAGAATTCAATATCAAACGCTTTTGCTATGGGTTACCTACGTTGAATATTATAGGTCTAGGTAATAGACTTTCCTCCTTTAGTTTTCCCATTCGTCTTACATCAATTACCTTGGTATTTACTTTAAGATGTTCAAGTATTCTCCCAACAGAATTGAAATCTGACATCATTTTCTCTTATACTGTGCCTGTTGGTTCTGCAATTCCTCTTACTCTGATTCCATCCTATTTAAGAAAACTTTTTGTTTCTGATTTATTGATTGAGCGATAATTTTTCCAATCATCTTTAAAATCCGTAACTTGAGTTTGCAACATAGTTTGCTTGGAAGCAACATCATTACTAAATTTAAAAATTTTTTCTTCTAGAGGTAAAACACTTTTTCTAAGCTTCTGAGAGTAGCAGAAACATCAGAATTATCAGTAAATGATAATTCTTGAAAACTATTCTTGACATCTTTTTGAACACATTCATTGCAAAAAGTAATGAAGTGGCTCTGGAATTTTTGTAAAAATCCAGATGACCTTGTGGGAAACCAACGTATAACTTAGTGGAGTGAAAAACACTTAAACAAGAGTGACATTTATTGAAGACTTCGTCATGTATGTCTTTACGACACGTTTTGCATAAATTGTTTAACATAATTAGCAAAAAATAATGATGTTAGCTTATCTTTTGCGATGTAAAAATTTTCAAACAGTACGAGTTCCCACCAATTTTTTATATTGCTTTATGAGGAAACTACTGCTTTCATTGAATCAAAAAATTCTGATATTATGTAAAATGAAATGCATAATTTGTTTAATTTTAATATTTTAATTCTTAAACTATTACTCATTTTCATTTTCTGTTAACGATTTGGTGTGTGAAGATGCAGAAATTTAAAATGTTTGTCTTTTGCACTAAATGTAATTACATGAACGTTTTTTGGAAAACTTTTTGAAGAGCAAAAATTTCTTGAAGCAATCTTTCCATATGCGAATCAAGGATTTTTCCAATCTATTTAGCAAACTCCGATTTCTTGTTTTCTTGTTATAGTTATTTGAATTTATGATATTTATTTTAAAAAATTTGGACTTGGTAATCCAATAAATCTATAATATACTGATTTCTCTATCCGCCTGTTGTTGTAATGAAAACCTTTTAGTTTCCAGACGTTATATTTAACTAGGAAATACATTTCAATTACAAAGAAAATGCAAAATTGATGGCTATATAAAGAGCATAACACATGTTGCCATAAATTAATAGCGTGTTATTATATGAAAATTTTATGAATTTGTAATTAATCACTTTATTTATAGAGAATTTCATTTTCAAATTTAAATACAACATCAATGCGCTATAAATTTCGGAAAAGTATACATTGGATAATAAATCTTAATTTTAAGCTTGCAATACAGTAAACTACACTATAAACTACTAAACTAAAAATTATAATAAAAGCAGGAAAAATAACGATCAGGAATTCTTTTTTCTCTATTTTGATATAGCGTATTCAGTTCTTTTGCTCATGAATTGTTTCCGAGGAAGGCTTTGAAAGTCCTCAATATGCTGCCTTATCTTGAATCATGCTAAAAATGTTTAGTTCGTTATATACAAGTTCATATTTATACGCTTTCTTGTATATGTTGTTAAGATTGGATAAAGATATTTCTGATTCTCCTGCATATATACTCGTATATCATAAACTATAACAGAATTAGCAAATGAATTATATAAAATTTCAATTTTATCATGATAAATTTACGTTTAGTATTACATATATACGCTGTTAATTGATTTATATAAGCTGAGGAAAATGTAGTTTAAATGAAAGTTTTTGTTATTAATTGTAAATTCATTGTTGTAACCGAAGAATAACCATCAATTGTAATCAGCAAAATTTTCTCTTCAATACAAACATTTCCTGTGATTTTCTATAATTTATTTCAAATATATTTTCTCCATAACAAAATTTGATTTTATTATTAATTCAAGTTTCTAAATCTAACTTTCAAATATTGGAAGATAAATCAAAGTATTATCAACATGTTTACTATTAGATATATTTGTAATGTTAAGTTTCACAATTCAATGAATCAATAAAAAAATTTAATGTAAATGCGACACAAACTAAACCTTGAGGAATGCCTTTATTGATCATTTCTACATTTGAAAGTGTGTAATCGTATCTAACAATTTGTTGTCTATTGCCAATGAAACTTTCAAATGAATTAATGATATAATAACTTAAATGTGTCAATTTTCTAAATTTTCAAATAAATGTAGTGATTCACATTATCAAATGCTATTTTAATATCAAGACTGATTAATCTCTCTTAATGATAATTTCTATTTTATATGACAGAATTCGATTTTGCAGTACGAAAATGGCAATTATTGTTGTCCCATTTGTTTTTAATCCATATTAGTTCATATGTAAATGATTGTTGAAATTTATTAGATATTTGTTGCTTAATACGGCTCTAGGTTTTTCGTAACGTGACAGCCTACGAAATGTCCGTTTGAACTTGTGTAAAAAGGGCAGAGCATTTACAAATAGCTAAGACATAAATCTGAGATATCACAAACGTTTCCCTTTTTGTTGTAAAGTAAAAGAGCAATTTACAAACTTATTATTATTATTTTTTCATGTCTGCGCATTATTTAGTTCTAAGTATTTCAAGAAACTCCCTAGTTGTTTTAGAAATCAAAAGAGTTATTTGAATTTATAGTTTTTGCAGTGCCAATTAAGTCTGGGAAACACGTGTCAAATAACATGACATCTGTCTGAAAACAGAATTTTTTTAAATAGTTAGAATAAATTCTATTAGCTAATAACTTTTAATTTAATTGGTGGTGAGTATAATCACTGCTGGAACATGTTCTAAAAGTTTACATTGTCAGCTAAGATTAATTAGAAAATATATTTTCGAAGAATTTCCTTTGAATGAGACATAACATTAAATATATAAAACAATATAACATTCAACAAAAATATATAAAAAAGCAATTTAAAAACTGGAATATTGCACAAAAAATAACTAAATTCAATCGCTTGCAGTTGACACGCATTAGATTATGGATGTATTGTTATTTCTTATACCCGGAGAAGGCGGAATTCGCTTGGGAAACGAAATGTCAGGATAATATTTAGGGGACTTGGCTTTATCCAAGCTATTGCAAACGTCAAGGCATATATCAGGCACAACTCGAGGCTGACGTGAACCTTTTTTCTGATGACCGTCTTCTTGAATAGGTTGCAAGTCTTTGTTTGAAGGAGGAGGGGGCCAGTTATTTGAAGTCGGAGCCCTGCGATCCAGTGTATTCGATCCCCGCTTTGTAGTACCTGTTTGGGGATGTGCACTGTAGTAATTGTCGTCAATACGGCGATTGGCTGGTGCCCCAGGATTTCTCGGCATCGTTTGTGAAGTGTTTTTTCCTCCTTTGGAATAACGCGGTAACCAAAGTTCTTGCGCTTTATCGGGAGAGTCGGGAATACTTCTTCTGCCTGCTAAATACAGCAAATGTGAATATTTCATAAGCCGTAAATAAAATTTGGTAACATCATGCATTAATGGAATCTTATAGGATCAACGGCATGCTAAGCTGTAAGAAATCTTCTATCACAACAACAATGAAGCTAATCAATGTATTTGGGAAAATACGCCCAATTACCACTGCAAGAAATGAAGTAATAAGTTATGCTTGCTACTAAAATATTACACCGCTCTTACAGAGGGCAGTAATGAAAATCGAAATGCAAACAGTACTTGCCAATGGACAGAATAGTTCGGCCACAAATTAATAAAGAGCCAAAAACAATCTTTGTATTTACAGCAAAAATTGCCTGTAAAAAGCTAATCTGTAAACATTTCGAAAATTTATAAATATTCGGTATGATTGTAGCATAATTATATGCTAACAATAGTTATATTAGTTTTAAATATGTGCACTTAAACAATGAGCCTATATGGCAAAACTAGGTTCTTCTACTAGCATTGGGCTTCAATTTATCAAAGAAACTTCTGTAATCGTTTGAAGGGATGCTTTGATTAATGGTGCCAAAATTGAGAAGTGGAAATTTATAAGGTCGTTTTCAAGTAATATATAATGCAATTACTTCAAAAGTATAAATTTTATGAAAATGTTTTGCTAGAGCCGCCACTTGGTATGAAGCCTTTGTTGAATTTTATATGTGTATGTAGAATAAAGATTAATGGTCTTTTTAATGCATAGAATATACAGCATCAGCTGGTTATTTTATTCATAATCACATCCTAGATTTTACACGCTTGAAAAGGATTATAACAGTTGTTTGAAGATCGGTATCACAGTGTAAATTCTTCAACAATTACATCTTGAATGGAATTTTAAAGCATTAACTTAAATTTAGAAACAGAATTTTAAAAAAATAAACTGGCATTATATTTGCATTTCCACTGCAATTTATATGTCTGCATTTTAAAGAAAATTATTTGAGAAACACAACACCGGAACCATTAAAAAATTGAAATTTCTACAATGGCAGAAATCAATTACATAAATAGATTCCTTTTTGAGAAAATGGTAAAATATAGCGCTTTGACTTTTAATACGTCTCTTCAACTCAAACTGATTATACTTTAATCCTTTTAAAAAATTTTTTCCGGTTTCTTGTGCCATCTTCAAATGATTAGCAGCGATCTCGCAAAAGCCACTGATTCTGATTATTGATTAAAAAAATTAGCTAAACTTAATATTTGCAGACAATACAAATTTTACATTCATATTATGCATTTCTAGTACGTCGGGCTTTGGATAACATTCAATTATTATTGATAGAAAATATTGAATTCGTGTGGGGGAAAGCAAAAATTGGTTGAAGATTAATGTTTCTCTATATTAAATACCAAAAATTAGGGAAATCGCTATTTTGTATATAGTCGTGGACTACGCGATTAATACACTGGATGCGACACTGATATCAAGTTTAGGCCATCAGATACATAAATTGCCACTTTGATTGGATAACAATAATTGCGTTCCTCTTAAGTAAGCGCTACCACTTACGTTCATTGGTTAATTTCGGCCTAAACTTGAAACAGTGTCGCATCCATGTATAATCGCGTAATCCCCGATATAGTCAAAGCAAAATTCTACCCCTCAAAAACAGTTGTAGTAACATCGCTATGTTAACTCTATCACCTCTCCAGTGTTAGTCGTTATAAATTTAGAACAAATAATCAGATAGTTAATGGATGCGCTTAGGCAGGCTGAACTTCAGGGATCCCAATTAATTGGATTTAAGCCATAATTGATACTTTGATACTTGGGTACCTTAATTGGTAATTGGGTTGTTAATTGGGCCTACAATAAATAATTGGTTGGGTAATTGGGTTGGGTTGCTTGAGTGTAATTGGGTTGTTTGAAACTGCCATTGTTGTACTGTAAAAAAAGAAAAAAATGTAAATATAGCAAAAGACAATAGAAAATGTCAAAACATATCTAAAATGAGAAACAAAAATTACAAAATCAAACATATAAAAGAGCGTTTACATAAATTGTTGGTTTTGCTAAGAAATACATAAGATATGTCGAAGCCAATTAATTGGGTTCAGCAAAACAGCTGATAATAATTGCATAATTGGGTAAGTGCATAATTGGTTGTGTAATTGGGTTGGGTCCCAATTAATTGGTTTTAATTGTAATTGGGTTTGGATCCCTGCTGAACTTGCACCAAGTCACAGTGAAACATGTTTACCTCACTTTCTGGCTTACATTCAGTCGACAATGGTCAATTACAAAAGTGCAGTTCGCATCCTGTTATTGTTATAGAAATCCATGGCTGGTTACATAAATTCACCTTCACTTCTTAAGTTTGTTTTAGACAATTGAGAGTAAGTTCTATAAACAAAATCCGAAATGTTCCAAGTATGAATTCTAGAATTTATATCTATACTATACAATTTTTTAGGTTAAAATTTTTTTAACAACCGTTTAATCTGTACCGGCTGTGTTCTGTTTGCAAGCATACTTGCTGCATCTTAAGATTTACAACGGGGCAAGAGTTTGCTGTCCTATGCCTATACCTCATATGAGGCATATTTATTCTATCCCATTGTGAGTTGTGCCATATTTTGGTTTTCCAATTCTTTTCCAATGAATCCTATGTTAAGTTGTTTGATTGTAAAAAAATTTCCAAAAATTATGTTTCACCAATCTTAAGGGATAATATATACAATATTATGAAACATTCTTAAGATTGCGGTTTTTTGTACGAGGTTTGGATTTGATATGGAATTTTTTCATTAAACTCAAAGACTACCATTAGCAGTTGAGAAAGAAGAACCTGCAAAAAACTGGGTGCTCCGAATCCAACCGATTGTGCCAAAAATCCAAAGGAATTATAAAAAAACATGGAATTCTTAAAAGTAGAGAGAACACTTTAATAAACTCTAAAATTATATCAAGCATTGATTCTAAAAACTACATTAGTAGTGGCATCTGTTTCCCATAAATGGTTGTAACCCAACCCATTTCCACCCCAATGCTTCCTTATTGATTTGATGATTAAGCGAGGGTGTAACATGTTTTCCGATAGTGTGAAATATGAAATTCTATCCAATCATAAATCAAGTTTTTTTCATTACTCATAAATTAAACAGAAAAATAATATCACCGGAGGCGTAAACTTCTGATGCGAATAGAAAGCAGAGCTGTAATTGCATTTGCTGAATTGTTATGACTTGTAAGCTTAAAATAAATAATTCAATGCGTGCCTATAATTGAATTATGGCATAACAGTAGAATTATTTGAAAAGGTATAACAAATGGTAGAAACATTGTGTCCGAATCACAATGCGACCATAAAGTTTTGCGAATGTAATTAGATATCGTAGCAGAGTTTGTATTAATATAATTAAGTGTAACAAATGCTATTGAGGTAATCTCGATCAGCTACTAGTTCTTTCATATTTTGGAACTTCACTTTGAGTCCAGAATTCATCCATTACATATTGACAAGTGAAATCAAAGTGGATAATAATTGAAATGTGATAAATGAAAACCAAGATGTTTATTAAAAAATTACTGAGCCTTGTTTTTCTAAGACTAATTTAAAGTAAATTTTTGCATGTTTGATAATTTGAACTAAAATATTAAATTCTTCTTAGGCTTCTTGAAAGCAGTACGAAAAATCCAGACAAATAAAGAGAATAAGGCATTCTCTTGGTCTACGTTCGCAAAACAATGCAATTCTATCAAAATCTAAGCATATTGAATGTCATAAGGTTTGGTTAATAATTAGTAAGAAACAAGAAATTGTATTACTATGTTGAAACGTTTAGACGCTATCGTTCCTGGCCCATAGTTCTAGGAAAATAGCCGGGGCAACACATGGGCTGACAGGGCCCATTTACAACTCTGGCACAATATATATACACACGCATATATACAGTATATATATATATATATATATATATATATATCCTTAATTTAATTTTTTTAATAAAATTAACCCAAACTCTTATTCTTAGCCTACTACTCTACTATAAGTGAACCTATACATAGCTTGTAACATTGATTAAATTTGATAATTGATATTAATTGTCGATATACGTGATGCATGTAAGATGTATAAACTTATTCCAATTTAGTCAGGCGATTTTTAAATATGAATTTGAAAAATGGTAGAGTGAGATTCTTGAAATTAGCCTCAAATTCCTTTTCACCAGTGGAGTGTATTAGCGATCTTCCAATAAAATAAAACGCATTTATTTATTAGAAAATAAGGACTTGAGAGATTACACCAACATTTCAATAATTCATGTTGTTTATCTTTTTATTGCGGCACTATCTTATTTCCAATTGTTTTAATAAATTCAATAAATATAATGCCATCATTAAATTCCTCACTATATGCTCTTATAGCAGCCTAGTGTGTTTAAGGAACAATGCTGAACAAATTCATTTGTGTACTAGAGTCAGAACAATATCTTGACTTACATAACGAAAACAAAATGTTAAGGCTTGGAAGGCGTTTTTGAATTTTTTAAACTTGAAAATACAATGCATCAATCAATGCCAATATATCCTCAAATCGAAGACAACGTGGATAAACTTCGAACTTAGCGATTAATGATTGGCAATTTCATAATTGTATAAGCCCGGCTCGATACAGTATCAACTCTGCCCGAAACCGAAATAGAAAAAGTAAGGCCATAATTTTAAAATTGCTACAAGAATAATACGTCACCAACAATGTCTGGACTCAACCTCGACGTCTATTCGTAAGAACTTGGCAGTGCTGTTAAGTATCCTCTCAGATGCAGGTGAAGATGCAGTCTGATTCAGTGGTTGAGGAGTACTGTAATGAAGATAATGAAACTAATTGTGCTATGAAGTGATTAATGTGGCTAACAGTGGCGTACGCAAGGGGGACATGGTGGAATGTCCCTCAGTCAGGTTTTCAAATTTGATTTTGACAGGTTAAATCAAAAGATTTTCTGTAACAAAATGCAAAAAATCTGAGATCGTGAAATGCAGTTTAGATTTTCAAAAATTTTCGAAGGCTTTACCCCGCTTTTAATTATGACTATGATGTCCTCCATCAGAAAATCCTTGGTATACCTCTGTTCGCTATCGATGCATGTAGTTAGTAGAGTGAAGTATTCTGCCCACAGTATTCTCCATGCATTATTAAATGCTATTCTCTTACTGATAGCTGACTAATAACACAAACTTTAACTGCAAGGAAATTGCTAGTTTTGGGTTCACAACCCGAAAATGTAAGGACTGACCCAATCCGACTTCGGCCGGAATTGTCAATTACTTGTGGCGATTTAACCATATTATGCCAGCATATCAATAATAATGAATTGAATGGAAACCTTGATTGACATAAATTGAGATTTTGTGCAAATTCAACTGCGAATCACTAGTTTAGTTTTTAGTAGTGTTTCGTCATGAATTGCTTTTAGAGACAAAAGTTTGTCAGAATAGGCAACCTACGATTACAATATTTTAAGAGACCCACAAATAACAGAATTGTGCATATGTTGACTAGGTTCAGCAAAAATAAATGTTGGCAAATTGGGCAATAAGAACTGTAAAGTTATGGGTTCACAAAGAATGGCCCGATTCAAACTTTAATTGCTTCGTTTGACTTGAACGCGAGTATCCCTGAATTAACGTAGCCTTAAAGGTTTGTAATATCACCATAAATATTAAAATGGAAATTCATTCTCTAATAAACAATTTACTACAGACGTTGGGAAAACACAAATTAAGAGGATGGTATACTATTAAAATTTTCAAATGGTTAATCATCGAAGCATAAAGAATTCCCACGCATTTTAAAATCCATACTTTTAAGCTAAAATTAGAATATTACGACGCTTTGAGGTAGATATCATTATAAAACAGAAAAAAGAAGTCTAGAAGTTAGAAAATGCCATCTAAATACTTCTATAAATTTTGCTAAATACTTCTCTATGCGTGAATATTAAATATTGGATAAAATGGGCTGCGATTTCAAAAACTGACTATAAAGCAACAGTCAATACCAATAAACCCAAATACAGTGAATACCATATTATTTGTAAGCAATGTGTTGAAAAATAAAATTTACACTTCGCAATTCTACATTAGCATCATATACGATTCCAAAACCAAATTTATGGTTTTCAATTTTGCATATTATGTTTGTAAAGTACCCAACTTTGGTCCAGCAAATCGATTTGACCAGAAAACTGGTCAAAGAATTTCCCACATTTTCGGTTTGCTAGACCAACATTGAGCATGTTGGAAATTTCATATAAAATCTACACACTGAAATTGAAAACCCTAAATTGAGAGTTAGAAGAGTATATAATGCTAATGTAAAATTTCAAAATGCAAATTATGTCTTTGAACACATTGTTTATAACTTACATAGCATTTACTACAATTAGGTTGTCTTGTGCCAATTTTTGTAAATTTCAACCTATCTTTTTTAATACCTCGGTCCACATCCAAATCTAGAGTGCGGGTTTGGACTTAAATTTTCGGTGCATGCAGATTTCTAATTAGATGTATGGTTAATGCATGTTTTGAATTAATAAGGAAAAAACTGCAACCCCAAAATTTAAGTAATGTTTTAGTTTGGTTAGACATAATTACTAAAATTTACCTATGGTTACTATAAAAAATTTATCACTCCAGACCCATTTTGGCACAAGATAAAAGCCAAATAGAAATATGCAGACCTGATGTATGACACTTTCTAAAACGTCACACCTATATATTCATGATCACAACCCAGTAGGAAATGAGGCTAAGTTTTGAAATCTGGCCAATAAGGCATATAACTAATTAGATAGCTCGGTCCCTGTATAGTTCTACTAATTTTAAGTTCGATCAGGAAACTTTATTTTAAATACCAAAATGTTATTTCTCTCTCTCACATACATTATAGTTACCTAGCCTTTAGATAAAATCTGCCTACGACTGTCATCAAACAAATATTTTGTCATTGAAAAGCCGGCATTTTAGGTGTTTACAGCCCGCATAAATAAGAAGTGCCAAAACGAGTTGTTACATTCTGTAAATACAATTGAAAACATCTTAGCTAACTAAAAGTATTTGGTAATTAAAAAATCAATTATCTAAATTTTCCACAAATTACAATTTCTCATTATTAAATTTTCATAAATATGGAAAATTTGAGGTTTTTGAAATGAAAGTACTGTCATATACTAATTAAACTATCGGTACTCACCTCAAATTTCAAAAAATGTTTAATGTTAATTGTTATTTTATTGGGCCAGACAAACTGAAATATTAACCCGTCTGGAGTTTGGTTTGAACGTTACTTTACCCAACTTATAGCTCGCCAATTATTTTAGGTAAATATCAAGAATGCTAATATCGCCACTTTGGGATACAATACGAACTATGAATATTAAATCTTACATTTATTATATAGTTCTATTCAAAATTCAAAGATGTGAGATTTTCAATGTTTGCTGTACATGCTAGGAACGGTGTCAAAAAATTAATTATTTTTCCCGCAAAAACTAAAGCGCAATGCGAACAAATTATCTAATTTTCAAACTCGTTATTTTGCTTGTAACAATATAAAACAAGTCAAATTTCTAAATTCATGTCCATTAAAGCAAATTTCCAGGGTACAAATTTCGAAGAGATTAATCAATCATTAGAATGAAGACAAGGAAGTGATCGACATCGAAAAATGTGATAGAATAATGGAAAAGCTGATTTCAATAGCTCTACGAAATCCTGCCACTTTAACATAAAATTCCACCACGATTACATAAAGAAATGGAAGTACATTAAACAACAGTCTGCGATCAATCACGTGAAGATTTTTGAACACGATGAGATGAGAGGCAAAAGCCGTTCGCCATAACTAATTTTCATTGGGTAAGCGATTGCAATTTGCACAAGAATCCATGAATCGGGTTTGGCCTAACAAACAAATTTTAACATGAAAAAAGAAAGACATGTAAAATATTCAAAGTAATCAACGAATAAATAGAGATGTTTCACTAATTGCAGAGTTAGATGGTGGTACCTTTAAACTTCACCTTGATTATATTTATCCAGATGGTCATGAATTTAAATTCAACGTAAGAGTGTTCAAAATCTTACTTAGAAGTCTCATCAACAACCCCATTTTAATTTTCCAAAAAGAAGTTTTGTTCAGAAAAAGGTAGTAAATCACAGGTTTCAATCAACTTGGCTTAGCCAATGATAAATTATTGAATTTGGACCTACGCAATAACTATCTGCTTGTTACGGCCCGGGAATGAGAATATTATGATTTTAAAACTATTGCAGCACTGACGAATACGTCTTCCAGATGAATAGAAACACCGCGAATTTATAATACTCTAAAACGGGAAGACACTAACATACCTTCATCAAAATTTGCAAAAGTATCATGATTTGCAGATCACTTGCCATGAAATGATCTTACCAGAGTGGGAAACATGTCAACCTAACCTACAGGTTGGAGTGCGATTGCGGGTCACTCTCAAATGGGTCGCGGGTGATTTATAATCATCAGGATGGAAGAACATTAACTGATATAAGCAACAATTTAAGAAGCCAAACATTTGAATCTTTAAAATTCTTAGACTAAAGGATATTAATTCTTTTGTATTATTTATTAATTTGTTGTTAGACAGGCCGGGTTTCGGGTCAAAAATTGACCCGTTTTGCACTCATGATTTTACTTGACAATCATTGTAGACTCGCCAAAATATAGTGAGAAAATCTGTTTATATACTACACCAACACTATCCAGACGATTGGGTGCTCCCGCATAGTCCAAAATTCGCTAAACAATGGAAGACTGTGTAATTATTGCAACTACCGTCCAATTCAACAAAACTGCAAAATTGAAAACAATTTGGTGGATTTGAAGACAAAGGTTACTGAAATCTAACGCTGTCATCGAAAATGACGGAACACAAATCGAATAAAAAATATAAGAGCCGAGAGTAATATTCTGCAGCCAAGGCAATTTTCTTGGCCGTAGCCAGCCATGCAAAATTTATTTTGACCTTTGTTAGCCGCGATTTTTTTTGCCGTAGTCGGCGCTTTTTACTACTACTAAGTGAAATACTGCAATTTTCAAAGGAACGATTAAAACATGCTATAGATCGAAGAAATAAAAACCATGGAAATTCATTGTTCATCATAATGTTCAGAAATGAATCTTAGCTAGGATTTTGACCGTAAAACAAAATCATTGGCCGCGGCTAACGGCTAAGCCGTGGACACAGAACACTCCCAGAAAGTCAATAATCTTAAACTTTAGGCGTATTTTTGTATCTTTATTTGTATATAACCATTAAGGCGGGTCGATATGGGAATTGCCAAATTGGACTGGTGTAGATATATTGCTTTTAGTATTAGGTAATTCTAGCATGTGTTTTGAATGTCACAACTCTATGGTATTTTGAGAACTTATCTCCGTTTTTTATGTTTTTATTCATATTTTCTCGTTTTTGTAAAATATAAAAATAAAATATGTCAAATATAAACGCCATTATAAGGCTTGATTTTCAATATAAATTAAATATGTGTTATTTGTAGTGTGATAGTGGGTGGGTGAAAACTATAAAATATGCTACTGTTGATAAAGCAGCAGTTAAAAGAGATTAAAGGTCCTCAGATACAGAATAGAAACTACAAAGCAAGGTTGAAAAGAAGAGACCAGTTCTACTTTCGCTACAACATCGTCTCAAAATATAGATTTGATTTCTGCAAAATCGGAAAGATCAGCTGGTAACGATGAAGATAATGAGTTCAGTCCAAATACCGTTGTAAGTGGTGGCTACAATTTTCTCAAAACTCCCAGATTCGCGATGGATTTGGTTCGAGGTGATGTATCCTCTAGGCTAGGTGCTAGTCTGGCTAACGCCTTAATCCTTGATCTAAAGGTGATGGAACTGTTAAAAGATGACTTCGAAGTGAAACAAATAATAGTTGATAAGTCAAAACTGGACAGGGAAAAGTCTAGAATTAAGTGAATGAGTGATTAAAAGCATACTCAGAATCTAGAGAAGTATATCTGCATCGGTGTAGATGGAAAAGTTGATAAAGAGACCATGTTATATAAAGAAGTGACTGACGAAAAAGGAGATAAGAAACTGAAACAAGCAAGGGGTCAAGAACATCATTTGACCTTCACTAAAGAATCAGGAAATCAACATGGAGAGTACCTCACCCATAGAGTGATACCGTTGGAAGGAGCGACTGGCCTTCTCCAGGCAGAGGAAACTGCTAGTGTTTTGGAAGAGTTCAGTAGCACAGAAACTATCAAAGCTGTACTTCTAGATAATACAAGCACCAACACAGGTTGGGAAAGTGGCCTTGTAACATGTCTTGAAACTAAAATAAACCGAAAGCNATGAACATGGAGAGTACCTCACCCATAGAGTGATACCGTTGGAAGGAGCGACTGGCCTTCCCCAGGCAGAGGAAACTGTTAGTGTTTTGGAAGAGTTCAGTAGCACAGAAACTATCAAAGCTGTACTTCTAGATGATACAAGCACCAACACAGGTTGGGAAAGTGGCCTTGTAACATGTCTTGAAACTAAACTAAACCGAAAGCTGCACACGATAGGATGCTCCTTGCATCAAAACATTTAGATGGTACAAGTAAAAGTCCCACTGCTTTTACTGGACCAATCGGTAAATTATGTGAAAAAGACTTTCATGAGCTATCACAAGTAAATTTCGCCAAATTCTCTGGGGCCTTAGACGACATGTTCTTCCCGGAAGATACCCTGAAAGATCTTAGCAGTGATCAACGTCTTCTTTTAGAGTATGCACTTAGTATATCGCGTGGTAAGGTTAATCCAAAATACGCAGCGTGGAAAATTGGTCCACTAAATCACGCGAGGATGTTAACGTTGGCGATTAGACTGATGAGTCTATGGGTAAGAGGTGCTTACCCTTCAGAACTATATGATCCAATGCAGAAGCTGATCAAGTATATAGTGGAAGTTTATGCTGTTTCTTGGTTCGAAATTAAAAAGGATGGGAAGTTTCATAGTCAGCAAAAGTACATATTCGATATGATTCAAAGAACCAAACAACAGTCTGACGATGTTCGTGATGTCGCTTTCAATAATCTGAAATACAATGCTTTTGGCCTACTTCCAGAAAACATGTTGGTATCAATGTTGAAGTGCGAGGATTTAGAAGTGAGAGAAACAGCGTTGAGAAAGATTGTGTCCATCCGAAAATGAAAATCCACAAAGAAAAGATTGAAGAAGATTACAACTATTAACTTTGAAGCTAATCATTGGTCAGAACTAATAAACCTTTCTCAGAGCGGCATATGTGAGCCTGCAGTCACAGAAGACATTTCTGACGATGATCTTCAGGAAGCTTTGTTGAATGGTACTAAATTAAAACTACCAGATCTACCCTCACACTCACAGTGTGTTGAATGAGCTGTAAAGTTAACTTCTGAGGCTTCACATACAGTATACGGACTGGAGGCTAGGCACAAACACATCGTTGCTAAAGTACTCAGTCGTAAATTGAGACCTTCTTATGTTACAAAAGGGTACTACAGTGAAAATTATGAACTTTTGTTCTAAATTAGTTATTTCCACCTTTTGCCCAAATCACTTTCACAAAAAATCATACAATATAAACATTTCATCAGTATTTTAGAGTGTTTTGTATTTAAAACAATAATAGAAATGAGCAATTTTGCATGTATTTTGCCTATATTTTCAAAATTATTTCCTCAAAAAATGGTTGAAGTCTCAGATATGCTAATTGGTTGCTTCTATATAATAGTCAAAGGAAAATACTCCACCAGTCCAAAGGTCATATCTCGAAAACTCGACCCGCCTTAATAACCATGAGAAGACAACCATTATTAGTCTCATTTTTTGCATAGAACTATAACCCTGTAATATTAAACTTGACATTCAAGTTGGCAAAACGTTCATAAAATATTTCTAAAAGCATTTTTTAAAATTCCGACAATCATACTTTAAATACTGATGAAAAAAACCTTAGTCAAACATTTTAATGAAATGTTTTAAGAATTTGGCAAATATATTGTTCACAGATTTATTCGTTGCTTTCTAATTAACATACTCTAGTTTGTAATTGCATTGCATTTCCGTCAGCTTTGCTAAAAATGCCAGTAAATGAAATCATGTTTAACAGCATTTAAATTGGCAGTTTCTGTCTCATAAATGAGGACATTCTGTGTTAAAAATCTATTAAATAAATTATTTATAATTCATAAATATAATTATATAAGCGTTTATAATTAGAAATCGAGAAGCAATTAAAGGCGGTTAAGCAAGCATGACATGAAACATTGAGAATTACAAATCTAAAACGACATCACAAAGGGATTTTGATTTGTTAATGTTTATATAATTTCGGCTTGAAAATGCGATTTTCTTATGATATGGCATTTTATTATGATTGTCTCAAAATTTAGCTACCTACAATGAAAATGAAAAACACAATAAGGAAATAAATATAACAGAAATAATTTAAGTTTGATATAAAGTTGATCAAAGCGAAAACCTATCAAAAACTTAATGCAGATAGGTTAAACCTAACATAGACTTGGGAAAGAGTCGAGCTTGAACACAAACTCGAAAATATAAGCGAGTAAAAATGAGCCTACATGCATTTCATAGTAATAATTACGATTAAAATTTTTGACAATTAAATTTTGAATCTCATTTATTGGTTTAACCGACCATGGTCAACAATTACTGCTTGTTTCAAAATCTGGCCCAACCCAATTTCCCTATGAAGCAAAAATCAATAAAACAAAATTAAAGAAGTTAAACCCAAAAAAATGACAGTAAAAATAAAACCCAAGCCGTTTCAGATCCAATGAGCCGACTCAACCCACACTCAGTTTGACCAAGACATCATTCCTTGTGTATAAATGGAAAAAGGAATTGAAATATATTTAATTTACATTGAATGATTTCGAATGATATCTTTAACAAATTAAAATAATTAAAATTGCATTGGGACAATAAGCGCCTATGGATAAAATCTAGACTATCACAATAAACATAGTTTATACTGTCTCTTATCTAACGTTTTGCTTATATTCGATATGTCTTTGAAAAGAAATATCTAACTCCACGCATGAAAAATTGCAACTAAAGCTATTGAAAACTAAACTAGTTATTTATTAAACAAAAAACGACATGCCTATTTGAGTCAAGAACAAATGTAGCATGTTATGTACAAAACAATTAAAGCAACATGTAGTGAACAATTAGCAATGAAGATTAACAATTAAAAATGTGATTGCAATTGATTCAGGGCCCTGCGTCTTTCACAGAAAATTGAAATTAAAATCGCAAGGCCCTAGGTTCCATTTGACCCTTGGCCCATGCTAACTTTTAGTAGACGTTGTGCATCCCAAGAATTAACACCCAGTATGAATGAATTCTGCACTGAGTTTAATTAATGATTATTTCAATTGGATTAGTTTAAAAAGTGTCCGATTGACTTGACAGGTATAACCAACATGCACTTTCGGGGCAAATTACTTAGTAAACGGTTTAATTCATTTAAAACATCTAATAAACTTCTGTTTCTACTATATGTAGCTGGAAGGCTGAGATAAGCGAGCAACGGAGCGAGAAAATTTTTGTCATAGAGACACTTTCAGTTTGATAATTTCTTAGTTTTCTCAAGGTATATTGCATTCCTTACAAAGACATATAAATTATCTGGTAGTCATAAGATTTGCTGTTTTCTTAACTGTAAATATAGTGGTAACCCATGCATTAAACAATCTCTCTGCGAATATCCCCTTTCTCATTTAATAGGCAATTTATGTCATTCAATTCAAGAACTAGTCATTTAAAAAATTCCAACTCTAATGAATTCGTAAAACAAGCTCATTTGTAAACACAATTCCCCATTTGTCAGTTTTACGAAAATCGATTTTATGAATTTGGAAATTGCGAAAAATTGGACGCAGAAAAATAGTTGCAAGAATTTTAAAGGAAACGGCTTGTATATACCTATATGAGCATTACCTTGTAAATGAACAGTTCATTTACTAGGGAACTCCTATAATTCGCAAGGCATGCGGTATCCGTAAAAGTTGGTTTGATTAGTCAATCATGGTTTCAAGAAAGTTGCAAGACGATGCAAAGAAACATATTCAAGTACACTAATGTTTGCAATCTTTAAATGCTAGCCTTAATACATAGAGAATGGTAATCTCTGCGATTTTTTCAGACCAACGATAATCTGATTTTCAGTAAACATGATACAGTTGAAAATTAGAACACACATATGTCCTATATTTCAAGCTAAAACAGAATCTTTTCGCGTATCAGTATTTACCTTCGAAACAATGATATTAAAAAGTCTTAAATGTTCAAATCTGAAATTTTACACAGTGTCAATATAAATATTGATCTTAACGTTTGATTTTCCAGATTATAAAACATATTGGTCAGAAAAATCGAAGAAAATTCAAAAATGATAAATTGTTAGCGAAACGAATTCATGCATAAAATGTTAAGATGCTTGGAAAAGGAAATTAGCATGCAAGGAAAGGCCAACGACCAAACGAAAACGAACTAAAATTCCAAATATGCCATAGCAGAAGCTAGGCAGATTTGGGGGGAAATATGAAACTCTTGATGCACACTCAGGTCATACTTGATCCAGGAGCTGATTGAAAGGTTGCTAAAGCGTTTGGAGGAACTTTTGAGTCTTTCGTTGGAGACGAGTCTTCGTGACGTGGTAACTGAGGGGAGCGACAAACATGTTCTCCAACCTAAAAACAAGGCTTAAAAACTGTGAAAAATTGTGAATGAGATTCATTTAAAATAACATTTATGAACACCTATTGTGTAAAACACGGAGGCTTAAAATGATAAAGTATTCAACTCTCGCTTCCGACAATAAGCACATGGACAGCAAAACACATTTGTTGGTGTTGAATGCATACAGGGAATACCTAAGATTAAAGGAGAAGGCCTTTATCGTGAGCAGATCAAGTCTGAGTTTGAGAACAGCCCCATTGTCTTCAGAGAACAGCACCATTGCTCATGGTAAAAAGGTAAAGCCCCCAGAAAGCGAGAAAATATTTCAAAAATTAACGATAAAATACCTTTTGCGATCCTTCTCAACCAGATATTAATTAAAAGAAAAGATTAGAAACCTTTGGTAAGCTCTGAACGCATAAAGTTGAAATTAACGCAACTATTTAATAAAATGGAAGAACTTAAGCAATGCATTTGAGAAAAGTAGCAATCATTTCCACTCAAAATAGAAAGAATTTCTGCGCGGATGCTCCTTCTATTAAAGTTAATAGATGCCCACTTAGAAGTCAATTTTAATTTGCTATTGATTATAACGAGGTGCAATTATAGTTCGACAGTCATTCAATTTAACTCTCACTCTACTGTGATGAACTCTACCACTCATGTCCCACAATGAAACGTCAATGAAACAAAACTGAAAATTCAACTAATGATAATATGTTAAAATTCTAAAAAATTACAACTTGTTTATAGAGTATTAAACCGCATTCATCACAAAAGCGGCTAGGAAAAGTGGCAGGTCATCGTTGAAAAGCGAAAGCGGTCGGGTGCTGGAAAAATGGAAATCGGTGAAAATACCTCTTACTAATCTTTATTCTGCCACACCATTAATAGGAGACTATTAAAATATAAAAGAACAAGCCCCTTCAACTTCGATTAAAAATTGAATTAAATGAAAAACTCAATAAATTATGGTATTTGATATTGAATTTGAAGGAGGCTCTAGGAATTAGCCTCTTTTGTTTAGTTGAAAAGCGAAAATGCGGAAGTCGGGAGGAAGAATTAAAATTAAAATAAGCAATTCCAAACAGAACTTAACCAAATATTATTAAAAGTGAATTTATCAAATCGCATACCTTTCGGGAAGATCCTAAACTATGTTCTGATGAAATGCTATCTTGGCGTAGATGATGGGCAGGCATCATTGGATCACCTAAATGAAAGGATCTGTAAACAATTAATGATTTAAAAAAATAAATCAAATATCGCGACAACTGTGGTGATCAAGGAAAATAGTAAACTACTATTTCTTTTAAAAAAACTTTGAATAAAGACATTGTAATCAAGGGTGGGTAACTTCAACAGGTCTTTCTTCGAGTCTGTTCACATTGAAAATGTTCAAAATTGTATATATCTATTCATATCCAGATGGCAATTGTATTTAGATTATCAGCTATTAAAAATATTTTAAAATGCATGAAAAAACTAGAAATGGTCTGTGAAATGAGGTATGGAATAATGTTTTTGATCAGCAAGAACATTCCCACGCACTGAGAGGCAACCGATAATATGCGATTATTGTCTTAAAACAATGGAAGAGGGGATTCCATTTCCCAGCGTATTTGAAAACAAATCATTGTTGATGTTACAGCAGTTTAGCGCCTTGGAATAGAGTAATTATCGCTAAAAACACATTTTTAAAATAAAATTTGACTTGAAGAAAAAAAGAATTTAGAGTGTGCTAAAAGCTAATTTTGCGTTGCCATTATTCGTATATCAACTTTAATTAACGTTATAAAAGTGTCATACAAAATCCATTAAGTAATAACTGGGAAAGTTCAATATAATATGAGGAACTGTGCACTGTACCATACACACAATGTCTTTAATTATTAAACAATCTCAAATATTAGCATGTAGAGGTCTAAAAAATACTTTTCACAAAAGTGTTTAAACAAAGACATGCTTTTCAAAAATAGATTTCCAGGCAAATTTCCCTGATTCACTAGGTTTCAGAACAAAAATTACAAACATGTTTTAAACAGCCATGTTATTTTCAGTCGACCTTGGTTGGCATGCATATATGTTTAAGAAAATTAAATTTAAGCAATAGTGGTCCACAGCAGTGGTCAAGCAGATCAAGCAATGAAACGTTTACCTTCTAGAGTTTTAGATTCCGCTAAAATGTAGTTGACTTTAAAGATTGGTTACAAAATTTCTCAACAAAATCAACACCCTACAAAAAAGTTAAAATGCTTTAAATTTCTTCTTGTTTTACCAAAATTCAAATATTGATATATATTAGATATAACAGATTACATTAGCAAAGCTAAATTTCAATTGATTGCTAAGACAAAATATAGAATATTTCTTGAATTTGAGTGAAATATATTAATGGCCTTGATATGCTGAAATCTATTATTAGAAAATGTGTTGAAAATCAATATTTTTAGTTTGTCAATTAATTCCTCACCTACAGCAGTTTTGCTTGCCCTTATACAAAATGTTATCCTTTAAAAATAATATTATCAATAATTGAAAAAATTATTTCATCAATAAAGAAGGCTAAAAATAGGCAAATATAAGGAGCAACTAGAGTGTACATGACTTCTTCCAGATTAAATTTTTGTAATAAAAAAATTAGTATTAAAAATCACAATGGCAGAGGTGGTTTACCCGAATTTTAACAAATTAATTGATATTTTAGAATGGAACGAACTCTAGTGCTTTCATTATGGGAAAATTACTAACTAATACGCAATTTTTATTAAATATTTGCAAAATACAAAATTAAAAATTTTGAAATAAAAATTCCAAGGGAATGATGGAAATTTGAATGAGAAAAAAATCAAATGTAAAAATGTCTACATATTGTGAAAATTTGTATTACGATGCATACGGGTTTATAAACAACACAATTCGCCCACGATTTTAATTGTTTTTCTAGCAAAAAATTATATAAGAAAATACAATGACCCCAGGGACATGGGGGGCAATGAGAATGCAAACAGAACAAGGATAGGAATGAGACAAAATAGGCTTAATCTCAAATTCTTTGAACAAAGACTCCGATTCTTTGTCAATATTTGAAAAAAATAAATGAAATATTAAATATTAAAGCAGTATAATTAAACTCGTCGAAGCATTTATGATAAGATAAAAAACAAAAAAATACATTAAAAGAAATGGGTCATTTAACAAAACATGAAATTGTCAGCATTAATGTTTCTTCTAGATGCCTCATTTCGAGCGCGAGTGAAACGAGACCACGAACTAAATTAACGGACATGTTATAGCTAATTACCTGCTATGAGATGGGCCAATCAGAAATGTTCTTCCTTGAAACATTGAATTTAGAGTTTTGGCGTGTACTTGGCAAAGTAAACGCCGAATTAGTTTTAATTATATTAAAAGCTATTTGAAAATCAGCTGCGAGGACGCAATTTTAATACACTCATTTTTATTTTTCAAGTTATCAACAATCACCAAGTGCGTAGGCAAAATATTACTTCATTACGTTTTAATTAAAATCAATTTGTTGCTTTTAAGAGGATGTAATTATTCTGTTAAGCTAACTAATATCTTTTCCAATTCGCAGCTAATTAATAAGACTAAATAATTGATTTTGATTATAACGCCGCAAATTTGATAAAATTCTATTAGCTCTGGTTGGATAAAATATTAGTGAAAGATATCTCTGAAAAATCTTAATTATATAATACGGGGCACGGACTTAGCGGGATAAGGCCGGTGCCCCCTACCTGCTTTTCCAAAAAACGATCTATGCATTATATTAAATTGCCGATCATTTATGTGAATAGAATAAAAAAAAACAAATTTTTAGTGGTTTTCATAAGATAAAAAACATTGTTTCTGGTCTCAACTTGGTATAAGGCGTCTTAACCATAAAACTGTATACCTAGTGACAATTGTCAATAGTAACAAAATACAGGACACAATTTTGATAAAATTTAAATAGGAATGCAAATTTCGCAACTAAATATTATATAAATGCTGAATATATCAGAAATATAAGAATACTGAACTAAGAAATTAGTGTCAATTATTCTTGTAAATTCACACGCATTGTCTTGATGTATGTGAATTGTGATAATATATAGCACCTGTTTTTTTAAAGTTCTAATTATACAATTGAGCGTTAAGGATACATTAGAGAATACTTTGATATTGTGTTAAGGAGTACATCTTCCAATAACGGTCAACGAGAAGAGTCTAGATCAAGCTGCTATGTTTATCCATATTATCTATATCAAAATGTGCTATATGCACTAAATTCGTGTATCCTTGGCATTATGCCCATGTCTGCAGTAAGTGCCAATGATTTGTAAAGAAAGCCCTTTAATCAGAAATGTTTGTTATTGATGTGACAATTATCCCCATGTCTACAAACAATGTGTATTTTGATAGTCGACAGTTCTAGGATTAAGAAGACTAGCTCTCATTTATACAAACATATACTGTTAAGATTTTGTAGAGTACATCATAAATCATTGCAAGTTTTGCAAGATATGATTAGATTTTGTCAAATTTGCAAAATAAAAATCATCGGTTAGCTTCATGATACGCATGCTCAAAATGGATGGATGCATCTCAAGAACCCTATCATTTAACGAAGGGTCTATATTGAACTAATCTTTCTTCAAAATGCGAACATATCAATGACAGTCATTGTACAACAATTCGAACTGTTTTCAAATCTGGTATAGAGAAACATTGCTGAAGAGTTTGAAATCTTGATCCAATCGAAAATCAAATCCCATAGAATGAATAAAATTGCATAAAAGAGGTTATATAGATCAGCTATAATATCAACGGTTTGAATAACATCACGTGACAATATAAAAATGTTTAGCATATATCCTAAAAATTGTATTGCATTATCAGTGTAAGCGCAACCGTAACAAACATTCATTAATCTGCGCGGTTTATCGAACAGTGAGCAAATGAAGGCATAGTGTTTGAAAGAAATTGAACTGAGGTTAGTAAATATGGCTTAGAAGCGATGCTGAAAGAAAAATGTTTCAAGGTTTTTAATGCAAATTAGTAACGAATTAGGTAATCGAATGAACATTTACAAGACTTAATGTGAAAAAGTCAGTGATATTATTTTCTTCTATTTATAAGGAATGTGCGCCAATATCTAATTAGGCCGCTCTAATAGAAATGTCAGAACATCGCGCATTTTTCAAATAATAATAACGCCAAAGATATACGAAAATAATCTTGCGGCATTAATATTCAGGCGTCTTTGACTAAGATAAACATTAAAGAATTCCATAAATATAATGTTAGCAAGACATTATCAGCTGAGATATTTGCACCAAACAAACTTAACTTCTCAATTACACAATTTTATATGGCTTCTATGTTGTGGAAAAGAAATGCATGACATAAATTTAGCAAAAGGACCAAATGATTACACATACTTCCTCAACTCGTACTCGTGGCATGATATTTCGAGACAGAGTTGGAGGATTCTGTTTGAACAGTATGCAGCATTTGCGACGATATTGAAAGTACGTAAAAAGGCAACGTCAATAAAGACAGCTGTCATTGTAAACATGATAAATGTATGTGGAAATACACTCAGTGCTGGAAAACCACTCATAAGCGCCCCTTTGACTACACATTTCCTATATCAATATTTTGCAGTCAAACAAAACCAATTAGTTGGTTTTTAACCTTAACCTGTGGATTTAGTTTTTAAAAGACAAACCACATTTCCCAAAATTTCAAACAATTTTCTCCAAAGGCCGTAGGAAATTTGGAAATCGTGGGAACATATCCAGTTCTACAATGAAATGTTGAAAATATTTAGTTCTGTCTGAAGCATTTGAAAATATTTATTATTTTTCAAAAAAATTGGAATTCTTAAAATCAGAGGGTTCTTAAAACCATATGAGCAACAACTCACTTCAACAGTTTCCCTTAAAATAGATTGACCACCCAAGTCTCATTGTGCACATCGTGCACAAATGCAGGTGCGAATGCGCCAAAAACCGGAGACTTCGATCAAAGGTGTACCTCATTAAGTCCATCACTTGGCGCGGTTTTGGATAGTAAATGATGTGGTGTTTTAGGATATTTGAATATCGCTACTACCTCGTCAGTTGAAGCGATAAAATATTTTTTTGGAGATATTATAAGTGTTCTTAAAAAATTCCATTAAGGTAACAATTGAAATTTCTGTTGTTTATACCTGCACATGTTTAACAAATGAGCAAATTCAATTCAAGTTTGGAGTTCATGGATTCAATTTCACATAACAATGTTTCTCTAAATCTTGAAATTTTTTAGCTTTCAATTTGCAAAAAATTCATAAACGATATTTGCACGCCACTTTGTACTAGGCCGGCTCAGTTGAAATTCTGACTTGAAAATACATGTCTGAAGTTTCAATCGATGTATTCTATCTTCAGCGCTCGCAATTTGTCAGCAACCGGCATATTCAGATTACGCTTAGGCTATATCTCCAAAATCAATAATATACTAATATCGAAAAGATTCATTGAATGTTACAGACGAGCAAAATTCTAATAACGAAAACATAGTTATTAATTAAAAATCCTAAACGGAAAGATGGGTGGAGCTAAATTGGAGGAAAGGAGACATCAATGTCATAAGTAGTTTGCGAAACTATTACTACTGCAATTAACTGCCAACTTACGAATATCGCAAAATGATTGGCCCGCATGGAAAAAAGTTTAATTAAACAATTACCTTCCTCATTTCATGTAAGTTGAGATGAATAATTTGGAGGAAATTAATAAAGTGGGATGAGTCATTAATTACAACAAAAATCGCATGCTTCTTAAAAGATAAATTAATATCAACTAACATTAAAAATGGAAATACATGTACTTATAATATGCAGCAAAAAGCAACCCCTGTCTTTGATACCTGTCAAGCACCATACATAACTAATGAATTTGGTCATTGGTGTCAAAACCAGGCAAGATTTTTTAAAAAAGTAATAAATAATAGGAGAATATACTACATTTCTCAAATCTCTCAAATGAATTTTTTCCAAGATGTTACAGCTAGTCTACATTGATATTCTTTATTATAAATCTGTTATAAATCACAAGCCTACATATGTGTGATTTAAATAAATCATTACATCGACATTGTGAAACACAGACTTGTCAACGAGCCGAAATTTCTAAGCTCGGCTCGTTTAAATTTTGAGTAAGTTCGGCTCAGCTCGCCACAAACAATCTTTCAATGAATCTTGTTTCAGCTCGATATTTTTTAAAAATATTGCATTCTCAATATTTTTTACATAGCTCTTCGCAATATTTAATAAACATTTCTAAAATATGATTATAAGCAAGGTATATTAAATGAAAAAATAATAAATATCTGCATAATCAAGTTAACAAGCAGTATTATAAATTTGCTTTGCTTAAAAAAGGCTCGTTGTACATCTAAGACTCTGCTCAAGCTCGGCTCGCTGACAACTCTGGTGAAACATGGTGAACATTTCTTAAAATTTTTTTTACATACATATATACATATAAATGTTGTATGATATATATATATATTTATATATATATATATATATATATATAATCAATTCAAATCTCTTAATTACAGGTTTTGACTGAATAGCAATACAGACGCATTACATTAATCGAATTAATCAATTGAAAGAAGATTAGAGAATAAAATAGTGTAATTAAAGAGATATTTGTCTTAGAGTTGAACTAAGGATGCATTAAAAGATTAGTAAAACAAACAGAACAAGAGCATTAGTAAATAATTTAAATATGAAATTATTTAAAGGAATTTACAAAACATCGAGAGCCTTTACTTTGAGTGCGATAGAAAATACGGTTACAGTAAAGATGTCTAATGGAAGAACTTTGGATATCTTCAATTTTTTAAAGCAAGCTTCTCATTAGCAACATATTGTTGAGTTGGTTAAGATCTATACTTTCAAAGCATATCGTTCGAGAAAATATCGAACATTTTAAAAACGGTTTTCAATGCGAAAGTAAATAATTCAATTTTGAAATCTCTTACGCATCATGAATATCAACGGACAAGCAAACGAGACACGTATGTCTTGTTCTGTGGATAAAACGGATTTGCCTTTTCACAAAAAACTATGTTGCTTAAACTTGCTAAAATGTTAAGCAGACCTAGGTGATACTCATGAATTCAAGAATGGATATTTTGTAATTGTTTTATAAAAAATTGAATCATATGCAGTCGTAATATTCAATTTTACCATTAATGTTACGTTTTATGTGCGTTGGGTGTGACATTCTGAATACAGCTAGAAGTGTGACATTGCGGTATTAAGTGGCGTAAAGTATAAATACATATATATAAAATGATAAATTTAAAATCTTTAAACAATAAAGACATGAAACAACAGGAAATAAGTGAACTATTAGAACTTCGAACAATACTTTTACTGTTATCCATTAAACGTTAAAAGACACATAGACTCCCAAATTTGAGATCAAATTAATGTGCATAATTGCTAAAGTCAATTTCTATAGTTAACTCAGAAAAATGATTGAGGTTAAACTTTCTCTACAGCAAATTGAAACTTTTCGAATTTAGCTAATATTTCCATAATCCATATAAAATAGAAAGTGAAATATTTATTGAATTACGTTACACCAATTAAAATAATAAATTTATTATCCTCACAATAGAATAAAACTAGATGACAGATGGGGACTTTATTCCATTTTATTCATGGCTATATAAAACTTTACGAATGACGCTCGCGTAGGGATTTAGAAATAATTTCCTACCACTTATGTATGTGAATTTCTCATCTCTCGATTCATAGTCAGCGAACTAATATTTTTAATTAACAGCAAAGGTCGTTATTAATTAGCAGATATCGTTTCATTCTCACGGAGTTGGATGTATCGATTGTTTTGACGTAAGTCCTCCCTCCCCTCGACCTACTTGCTGATGATAATTAGAGACATGAAATGGATACCAACTGTCTTCAGATAAAATTGTATTTACCAATTCAAAAATGATAATGTAAATTATATAATGTATTAACCCATTAAGGACTTTCGTGATCATATGATCACAGATGAAAATTTTTTTAATATGTAATATATTATAGTGAATGTGCAGTACATTATTCTCATATGTATTTCAAAAGTAAATTTACATAAAATTGTTTGTAATGCATGCTTTTGTGTTTTAGTTATACTATTGTTTTCGCGGGAAACTCATCATAAATTTTCTACACCACTACAATGAAGTGATGGTAGATTTATTGTTGTGACTAGAATAATAGATTTTTGCTATATTTTATAATTATTTTTGGAAGCTTGTTCAAATGTTTCATCATTTTGTATCATTCAAATATTATATATACATTACCTTTTCATTTATTTTCACTGTGTTTTGTTGTGATCATATGATCACGCCAGTCATACATACTACATAATTTCAATATATTTTTTTCCATTGAGTGTATAACACTAGTAGTACTAAAAAGATCAAATCTGTCTATTTAGCAAAAGAATGTATACTGTTGAGGAACTTCTGGCTATGTTTGATGATGAGGAAATGAACCTTCAATAGATTGCAATTGAGACTCCTCAGGATGGGGATATTACATAGATGGTGATTCTGGAGATGAAAACCCTACGTACAATTGCATGAAAACTACTGGGACACTTCAGATGAACTTCATAAAAATTTAGTTACGGGATCGATTTGAAGAACTGAAACGCTGTTTCCATTTAGCACACAATGATAATCTTGATAAATCTGATTGCTATGCCAAGATTCGACCTTTAGCTCAACATCTAAGCAATGCATTTATGCGAGAGTCCAAGAATTGCTTTTCAGTAGATCTTTGCTTCGATGAATGGATTATTGAATATTTTGGAAGGCATGGTCTAAAACAATTCATTCATGGCAAACCAGTAAGATTTGGCTACAAATCCTGGTGTGAATTTTCACCAAGTGGATATCTTGTTTCCTTTGAAATTGTTATAACTTTTGAGCCTAGTGTGATCATATGATCACAGCCATAAATGTGAACTTCCTATCTAACTGAGAAACAAAATTTCCCTAAAATCATCATTTTTACATAATATTAATATTAAGTAACTTATCTTAGTGTATTGTAAAAAAAACAAATCTTCGTCCTTAATGGGTTAATAGCTACACTTCAATTAATTGATTTGTGATGGTCAATTGTTGAAAACTAATTTGAAATTGACTGCATATAAAAACACAATCACACATTTTTTGGCGATTTATTAAACACCCATTCAATTTTTCTTGGGATAATTGCCAATATCAATGCTATATAACGGCATAAGTAAAACTAACCTTACATAATATAATTATTAATATATTGACGTTTCTCGAGTTCAAAATTGGTGATTGATCGTTGGTTTTTAGCAGTGGTGTAGTGCTAAAATTTTAATAAGGGGCTCATTCAGAGCTAAACCATCCAGCATGTGGGCTTAGATAAGGCAGGCTGATTTTATTTTTTATTTTTGCAAATTGCAATTATGTTAATCTTATAAAAGTATAGTGAAAATATATTATCAGTCATATTGGTAGCATTTGAGGGATTGTTATTAGGCTTTTGTGAGCAGAGATTGTCGAAAACTCTGGAGCAAACCCGGCACGGCCTACGAAACTTTAGGCCTGACATTTATCTTTATGCCAATCAGCTTATTTTGGTCTATTTTATAGTCCTTGTTTCGATTGTGAGAAACTTTAAAAAAAATTACTCACTGAAAATATATATACATGTAGAGTGTTGAAAGAGTAAAATGATACCAATGTAAAGTTTCAAAATGCAAATGTTATTTTCAACATATTTTTCAAAGCAATAAATCATTTATTGTTCATATGCAGCAAGTTATGGCACAAATCGATCAACTCATTCAAAGGGTATTTTCATGAAACGCATTACATTTGAAAAATTAACTATAAACGCATGTAATGCACTTATGCATCTAATCATAATTTTTAAAATTCAAACTGATTTTTTCAAATATTAATGAATTTCTTATGTGGCATAATATATACTTGAGTCTCAGCAATTGTTAATAATGGCTTTGACAATGCATTGGCCTTATGCCTTTGTACACCTATGAATTTATCAACTTAATGAATACCTGCTAAGACATCCGTAGACAAGGGGCCTAGGGGGATAAACTACTAATGGGAGATTAGGTACCCCCTGGACAATACATCTAAGAACAACAACAGAAAATCATCTAAACTTTGGGTGTTGTGAAGAACATCACAATTGAGGGATAATCATGGATTGATTGACTTTCGACTCAATATAAGCTATTTTCACAAGGATTTCAATTAAAGAAATGACGGCGCACTTAATTTTAATAAGTTCATTTTGTTTGAAATATGTTATATTGGTTGTACAATTTGTTGCAAATCTTTAGCTGTGGGATATGTAAGATTGCCGCATATGCAGTTAACATGTACAATGTGTGAGTTTATAAGTAAATACTTGCTGGAGATCTATTAGCTTCCCGAAAATTTGAAAATCCTGGATATCCTCCACTTCTTGGTTAAGCATTTAAATATATACTAAAATTTTAGGTTCATTATTAAACTCACGAAATAAAAAAGGTATCCAAAATTAAAAGCACTAAAATATTAAAAGTGTCATATCCACATCTACCTAAACAGAAATAGTTTAAGTAGTTGATGGTCGCATTTGCCTTAGAGCTCCTGACGCCTCCACATTAAGTATTGAGATAATATATTTCAAAAATTCCGAATTTTCAAAGATAAATAGTAAAAATGGTTTAATTTTTCAACCACGTTCACACCAGTAATCGTGTCAATAACTCACGATTTACAGATTTCCTAATAGATTTGCGAAAATTGTTTGAAAATTTGGATAAGCAAGTGATCCTTTTAAATCGACATCAGTCTGATAAATGCTAAGGCTTGCCTTAAAATAGAGAAATATATTGATATTTATTTGAATTTAGCTTTTGATCCTTAATACTTTGGGGGGGGGGGGGGGTGCGCCCCAAATTATTTTTAACAAGGGGGGCTCCTCAGCCTCTCCCCTCTACTACACCACTGGTTTT
This sequence comes from Hofstenia miamia, assembly GCA_900660155.1. Lineage (NCBI taxonomy): Eukaryota > Metazoa > Xenacoelomorpha > Acoela > Hofsteniidae > Hofstenia > Hofstenia miamia. The sequence goes on along the minus strand of CABFPE010000019.1, from coordinate 1,443,430 downwards.
TAGATAAAACTAATTTTTCATTGATACGTGATTGACTAGCAGTCCAATTAAGGAGATATTCTTGGCCTATAACATCCTCGTTAATCGAGATGATTTATACCTTCACACACAGCGAATACCGAAAATTCCAGAAACCATTATCACATTCAAAGACATTCTCGATTATATATATATATATATATATATATATATATTACCTTTTGAAAAAACCCTCATGCGTCTGTGCTTTCTAACTTCTACTTTTATAAAGAAGCATTCAGACAAAATTTGAAGGAGTTTAAAAATATATTTAATTTTTTATGTAGTTACTGTCTCTGCTCCCCATTTAGACATTTTATATATGTTCTTAACTAAAGAGACTACCATGAATACAATAACCAGGTTTTATTAGCTCATAAAGCATAATGAAACAGCCTATTGAAAAAGTCCCAAAACCTCAAAAAGCACCAATTTTTCGTTTTCATTTATTGAAAATGATGGTGTTACAGGCGTAATAATGACGTCATACTTTATTCCATGGCCTCATTTTGTAGAGAAAGGATTTTTTAGTATCATACAAAGCTGCATAAAAATATTTTGGCGGGTCTGAATCAAACCCCTCCCACCGCTGTGAGTTCAACGACTAAAATTATCCTGTGACAATTTGGGTTAATGCAATACCAGTATTTTACTTTTAAAAATGATCTAAGAAGGTCACAAAGATGCTGAAATTTACGAAAAATTATAAGCTAAGCTTCTAAAATCAATTTAAGACATTGCACTGCACTATACAGAAATATATACCATAAGCCGATAGTGAAATGGAGTTCAAGTTCTAAGAGGTCACCTTAGAAATAATTTAACCCTTACTGACATTGGAACAAAATTTACATTCCACAAGAAAGATTGAATAGCGCTTTTAACCCCCGTGGCACACAGCCGTTAAGTTAACATTAACTTAAGCCTTAACGGCAGTGTGCGACGGTATTTCGTAAGTTAAGGTTAAAATCAAGGTGTACGTTCTCGTTAAGTTAAGGTTTACCTTAACGGCAGTGTGCGACGGTATTTCGTAAGTTAAGGTTAAAATCAAGGTGTACGTTCTCGTTAAGTTAAGGTTTACCTTAACGGCAGTGTGCGACGGTATTTCGTAAGTTAAGGTTAAAATCAAGGTGTACGTTCTCGTTAAGTTAAGGTTTACCTTAACGGCAGTGTGCGACGGTATTTCGTAAGTTAAGGTTAAAATCAAGGTGTACGTTCTCGTTAAGTTAAGGTTTACCTTAACGGCAGTGTGCGACGGTATTTCGTAAGTTAAGGTTAAAATCAAGGTGTACGTTCTCGTTAAGTTAAGGTTTACCTTAACGGCAGTGTGCGACGGTATTTCGTAAGTTAAGGTTAAAATCAAGGTGTACGTTCTCGTTAAGTTAAGGTTTACCTTAACGGCAGTGTGCGACNGTGCGACGATCAAGAGGGGGTCGCACACTGCTGTTAAGTTAAAGTTTGTAAACAATCTCATAATTGAAAAAACACGACGTCTGTCTACTTTGAACGCACAAATCATGGATCTTTTGTGCTATGCTGCAGAGACCCAGGCACAAATGTTTGAATTTGACAGGCATTTGTTAGTTTTGTTGATAAATAGTATTCACAATTATTTAATAAATTTAGTTCAAAATGTACATTAGATTTGTAGGTACATATAAAACCTTCATATCAAATTATATTCGAAAGTTAAATCTAAGCATAAAACAGAACATATAATAGTCGTCACATTGCTAATTATCTCGGGTGGCTAGACATGCGATTCAATCAAAATGTGACAGATCACTTTTGAACCAATCACTAGTCTAACTGTGGCCTTAACGGCAATGTGCGACGGGGGTAAGAACGCATCCAAAAAGAATAAAGAAAGCATTGGTTTGGAGAGACTTGGCTTATTGCATGCAAAATTAACGTTTGCAAATGAATTTAAAAGCATTGGAAATATATCGAAATGATTGTAAAAGAAATCGATCAAGGGATTATTTTCAATTGGAATGATGCCTCCTAGACATCTTGAGGCTGGAGTCAGCCAGTGAGGAGGTAAAGTTCGAGGAATGCACGAAGAAATGTGTATTTAGAATGGAAAATAATGCTCTAATATCTTTTCATATAAAATCAATATTTGTTAAGCGAGGAGAATACTTAATCTTCTACGTATGGACTGCTTTGATATTCTCTAATCTTTTATTTGCTCGAGAAAAGAAGCACTTTTTCATTAAAACTACTTATTATTAGATGTTTTCTACAAATGCATTAAGCAAATAAATTATTTATATTAAGATTTTCAAATCATCTTTTTACACAATATTATGAAAAATCGACTTTTTTAAACGGGGAAATTAAGATTTTTACTTTTATAATTTCATCAGGTATGAGTGCCAATACATTTGGTTTGAAACACAAAATTCAGGTTAGAAATTTCAAAAAATTAATGTGAGCAGATTTCATCAAAATTCTATAAAAATCAATTAAGACCAAATCATATTGATAAATTTGAAATAAATACGGACAAATGCTTTCAAAATTCAACTAAAAACTAAATTCGTGAATCCTTGCAAAATAACGGGTAGAATATTCATCATATGGGGTGAGAGTTCTCCCAAAAATTTTAAAAAAGCAATTGAAATTGAATAAGAAAGCTCTAAATGTTTCAAGTTATCACCGATTATTTTTGCCTTTTTCCTAAATTATGGATAATGAAAATTTCAATTTAAGAAGTTGAACTTAAAACTTATTGTTGTTTTCCTACTATACCACCCACACACACCTACATCTTAAATTAAAAAATATTTGAAGAAACAAAAAATTATAACAATTTGTTTAAAAACGGGTTAAAAATATATGACTTGAATGTACTTCAAGCATTTTTGAAAAAGTTAAAACAAACATTCAATTAGGAGTAGTTTCCAATTGAGAATTTATAATATGTCTAACCTTAAGGGCAAGCAATTGGATTACGTTAGTCAAAACTTAAATGTTAATTAAAACGTAGGCAAACATTTAAAACTTCAAGTTCAGAGGTGATGAAAACGTTTAAATAAATTGTATTTCTCAACACATTGATTAATTTTAAACATCAAGATTTTGAAACGTTTATGAGAATCGCTACATTTTCTAGAGAACTTTACAAAAGTCTATTTTTACAGATTAAGATTAACAATGAAACTAAGCGATTATTTTTCCTAAAATATAAGGCTTTGAAACCATAAGTTTTCTTTACTGAGCTATTTTCTAGATGTATCTAGTACATCTATATAAAGTTGCATGCGAGAAATGCGAGTGGAAAATTTAATCAATATTTTTTATAAATTCTAGAATGCATGAATAACTACAACTAAATATATATATGCAAAAAGAACAACATGAAGTTTATTCATAAGAAAAACTCCATAAATTCAATGACATTGGAGGAAAAGTTTCGTATATTTTAATTGATAAATGATATGATAGGGTTCTATAAACTGGAGATATTCTATATATCTACATATCGGTAAACAGTTCAATTGGAGAATGATTTTAATTGCAGTTCGGGAAGATATAAGACAGTAGCAAAACTATGAGCAATAAAGGCTGTTTTTAAAGAGATTCCGACAGCTCACTTCACCACGAATTAGGCATTAGAGGGCGTAATCGATACGCTCGCGTTATTAACCGAAGGAAGATGAAATCCATATCTTCTGAAGGCACTCCTTTTGCTATTAATTACACTTCACAAAAGTCAAAGCTCCCAAGCATTTTAAAATAATTTACAATCGCGGGAATGTTGCACAGGGAATCTACTAATTGCCAGTATCTCAACATCCCGCTAGCGTTATCTCAACCAATCGATCACACCAAATTCGCTTTATACATTCCTTTCTGTAATCAGATAAGCTCTTCTTCATCAACAATGGAGTCTCGAGGAGAGAAGTCTGGTCGCTTAATCGCGATAAAATGGATTGGATTTCACCGAAGTGCTGTTTCAATCATTTGAAAATGTTTTTAAATTAACTCGCACATCCATTTAATTAACTATAAGATAACATTCTTTATGTTAAGCGCTTTGTGTCAATGAACAAAGTATTTAACGAACAGTTGTGGTTAAAAAACCACCCCGGATTCATTAATCAAATGAAGCAAAAAATTTATTCAAAGATAAAGCATTTATACTAACGTCGATATATGCGTTCGAACATCCGACATCTGAGCTGAAGATTCGAAGCTTATTAGGAATAAAAGCTCTGCTAAATTTTATTTTGCGGCTCTTCAAAAGGATCATTTAACCTTAAACAAACCGTTTTTCCACATTTACAAAAAATTTTCTTCAAGCCCAGGCATGGACACATGTATAGGTGAACGTTCTTGAACGTAATGTAGAAAATTAGTACTAATGTGTATTGCTGTGCCTAAAGTTCTTGAAAACATTAAGTAATTTTCATTGAAAATCCCCATTTTTTGAATTTTCTTTAATTCCCTCCATATTTAAATTTCAAGTAAACATAATATTCAATCCCATGAGATCAACAACGAACTTTAAATGTTTTTTATGTGCGTCCAAGCCGCAATAGCACACCTCATAGGGACAGGACTAAGTAGCGGTTTAAGAAAGCGTTTTTTTGAGAACCATTAAAACTTATACATTATTATAAAAACACAATTTAATAAAGTTTGGGTAGGACCGGTAGGTTGGCTGATTTGTAAGTTGGCTTGGGCCGACACGAAGAAACTGGAGGTGGGTTGGATACAGGAGTGCACAAATGCATAAATTTCTTGGGACTCAAACCTATGGGGCACTAAAATCCCCTTAACTCCCTCTTCACATGCTCCTGGTTGTATATGACAGTCTTTGAACTGCTTCGAGGAATGATAGACAATTATATATTATGAAGGCCATTGAAGCAAATAATTCAAGTACAGGTTAGGGGCAAAATAGTATGTATTCAGGCCTTTATACACCCTTCTCTACAAGAAAATTAAGTAAAACCCACATTTTGCAAATAGATATTCAAAACTGAAATTTAAAAAATTAAAGTTTGCCCCAATTAGAACTCCGAATTAATTTAAGCTTAAATTGTTTTCCATCCAAAAATAATTAAGAAAAATGTATAGAGAACAAAAGCAATTGTAAAGGGTAACATGTGACGAGGCGTTTGAGTAATTGGTTGAGAAAAAGGTCGTTAATGTGTTCTTTAGCAACGCGATGCTTTCAACGTTTTCGACCCATGACTTATGTATTAATAAAAAAGCTCTAGGGAGACAAAATTAATTACGATAACCAACTGGTCGTAGAATTATACACAATGCAGATGTCACATAATTCACTAAACTTTAGCAGCCCGTCGTAATTAGTGCCAGATCGCCGGTCTAACCGGAGAGTGAACTAATATTACCTGGAGGCCGTAACACATTTTTGGAAAATTATCGCATAATTATACATCTTAGTAATTATAAATACATTTACGACAAAGCAAAAGTTTAATTTCTAAACTTAAGTTGATAAGTACAGTTTATCGAAGGTGGAACAATAATATTTTACAAAACTTTGTGTAAATACTGTCTTTTCGACCTAACGGCTAGGAAAAACCGGATTCCTAACAATACACGTCTATCGTTTTGATATCTACTGCTTGTAGCAATTATTAACTGCATAACTACACAATTATTACAAATAATCTTAATAAATGCCAGCTAATGCTTTGCACAATTACTAAGATTAAACTAGATTGTTAATTACAAAACGCAAAAATTGGTCGGTTCACATGTGACGATTATTCTCTCTTTCATCGAAAGATGTCCCACAAGGAGTTGGTCCCATTCAAATACACAGGTTTCGCATTCACTTAATTCTAAAAAACAATTTGTAAACTTGTTTTGCCGACTGATCAACTTGCCAAATGTTTATTTAGCCAAATATAAAAGTAATGTAGTTTTCATGTGCGGCAAGGTTTTAACACGATGGTATTCCGGTCCTACACACAATATCTTCAATTTATTTGTGCCTCATTTCCAAATGATAAAAGAGGGATCTGATGGGAATAGAGGAGTAATTGTTAGCCGATGACAAGTTATTTGGATTCAGCGAGTGTAAAATTGTTGATTTCACAGTTAGTGAGTAGTTAGGAAACGGTTAATAGGAATCCATCCATTTGAAAAAGATAATTTCAAATTTACAGCACACTTCTAAAGATTCACAACTAAGTAATTTTAAGATAAACTCTTATTTCTACAGCTTCATTTGTTTATCAAAGCTAACAAAGTGTGTATTTCAATTTTCGATATTCGATCGTTATCTCTGTCTAGATGGAAATAAGGAATACTTTCACAAACTAAAAAAGCAATAAGTATTACATTTGCTTGCTTTTTCGCTGTTGATTTCGTCCCAAAGTAATCCAGGTATTTTTTTACAATCTGTGATGGCTTCATAAAACTCTGTAATGTCGACTTTTTTCACCTTTCCAAATCTCAACTTTCCAAATATATTTTTAATGGAAACTTAAACTCAATTTTCTAAGGGAGAAGGTCTATTAAAAAATAAATTTTAGAAAATGGTAAACAAATTTGGAAGGTTTGAGGTTTTATTAGGTCGTGAAAACGCCATTACCTCTTGCTTTGCCCATGACACCTCTTGAAGGAGACTTGGAGGGTCCGCCTACACAAATAAAACAATTGAGGGTAGTGGGGTTCCCAAAGCACTTTATGCAGCATTATGATTTCAACAACAAGGATGGCGAAAATTTTAATGTTTTCAAGAAATCAGATTCTTTCCCATACTCAAAAATTTGCATTCTATATCTTCATCATAAAGAAAGTGGGGGGACACATTTACCCATAGACGTACCAATACCTTCCAAGGATTTTCAAAATTCCTACTAGGCTTGCAGAGAATTATTTAAAAAATGTGGAGAAAAATTAGAAATGAGAAGCAAGTCAATATTCATTTTTCAAACGCTTAAAGTTTTAGGAAAAAATATGCAAACTATTGATAAAATTTGGATGAATGACGTCATTTTAATGTAAATTATTAATTTGAATGTGATTTTAATAACGTCAGAAATTCCGGAAATATTAGCTAATCTCAAGTATTAATATCTCCAAATAATGTTTTTAGGAAAATGGTCGAGTATTATAATGACAAAAAATAATGAGGCAGCAGGAAAACTAATGATTCTTGGTAAAAAGTTTGTTAAAGAAAAACTAATTTACTAGTACTTTGAATTCCCTATTTGACAGCATTTTGGGATAACATTTAAGAATAAATTACAGTGAAAATTAACGTAGACCCATTAAGCGCCGCGACTACCTCATCCTCATTAAAAAGAAAGAAGATTTCGACCTCGTTCGCTGGGAACGATAAAGCTACGGTTTTTCGAATAAATTATTCCTTCAATTTCCAACAGCTATTTCTTGAATTTCAGACAAATATTTTCGAAATTATTCCTGGAATTTCGAACCAAAATTCTCGAAATTGTTCTTTGCATTGATATACTAATTACATCTATTATATATATATATATATATTGCTTCTGTGAATGCAATTGAACAGGAATTGAGGTAGCATAATAAAATATGAGCTGGATTAGAGATGGGTACGGGCCAATTGTTTGAGGTCATGACCATGATAGCCCGAAAAATATAATTTCAGGGCAGTAGAATTATTTAAAATTCGTCTTCAACACATTAATGTTATTCTTGGCTCTTAGTTTATTAGAATTTTCCAGAAAAATGAAAATGAATGCAAAATTACAAAAAAGCAAAATTTAAAAATTTTAAGGCGTGCTTGTTAAATTTTACCTTATTAAATTTACGACCCAGTCCTCCCTTTGCTTGGCTCGGGCCCATTCTGAGCAGTAAGATGTGTTGAAATACAAAAATGAATTCAATTCTAGAATTTCACTTCTTCCAAAAATGGAATACAATTTTAAAGAAAATATTTCTAATTTTTAAAATATCTACATAAAAAAGATTAAATTAAGATATTAGTGTCCACAAAGGATAAGAACATAACCAATTAATTCAATTATTCACTCGGTAGTACTTTACTTTAAACGTAATGTCGCTATACAAAGGTTATTCTTCATAGAGAAAAGAGATGAGCTTTGTGGAGATTACAATAATCATGTTGAACTTTACCAAAACAATTGAAATGCAAGCTTATTAAAAAGATGCACACGCTGAATTAAATGTCAAATTAAAAAATATCAAAACTTCAATGAGGATGAAGATTTGGTTTCAATATAGGTTAATATATAATTGCGAATGAGTGTCAAATGGAGGCAAAGATAAATCCAGACATGGAAACCTTAGGTCTTTCCTATTAAATTAACACAAATTCGGCCCATTTTGAGCGCATTTATATGAAACTCACTAAACATTTCTTCAAATTTTCCGTTTGCTAAACTAATATGGACAACTTAGAAATTTACAATCAATTACTACCAAATTGAATACCATAATTCAACTTTAGAATAATATAACAAATTAATGAAAATACATTCACTAAAAATGAAAATTTCTTTTTGAACATATTTTTATAAGTTCGATTCACTGCATTTGGGTTGGTCTACGCGCGCTGCGACGTGATCGCAAAAAAGTTTTACTGAATTTTCTCCCATTTTCTACACTAACATAGCCAAAACCCAGCCAACACATGTCAATATCCATGTGGGTCTGTGCGCGTATGAACTACGTATGCTGCAAGATGTATTGGCCATGAAAATGAGTACAAACGTTCACCGCCCTGCCCTTCAAACGATGAATCATCGGAATGAGATATCAATTATTAAAAAGGATAGAAAAAAATCTAACAAAAATGAAATTTTAAATAATTTTGCTTAGTTGCGACACAAATTACAGTTTATGCCATTCCGATGTCTAGATATGCAACGATTTTTGAAACAGGTAATTATGACCGATAAATTTTTTACTTAATCGGCCCTACTGTAAAAACCCTCACTGGAAAGCCAGTTTGAATCTCTATAGCTAAGCACAACAGCTAAAGTGAATTAGAGTTATTCTATACAGAAAGGGTTGGGTAAAATGAAAAAATGGACTTTGAGAAACCCAATGCAATGATTTAACCATAATTTAAAAATATATGCATTAATGGTAAAATCTAAATTCGAGGAGCAATACAATTAAAAAACGGATATTTCCTTTAACCGCAATCTATTTAAATTACTCGGCGCCTATTGCTCCACATAGTGTAACGTTTTGAACAGTGTAAGCAGATGCTGAATGGCCTATTTGCTTCCGAATTGCTTTCTTACCGACCCACATATAGACGTATATCTTTTCTTCAATGTCTGCGAAATCCCGTGATCAATAAACTAATTAAATTTCTGTAATATTTTGGAAAATACGTCATTGAAATTTTAAGAATTCCTCATTTTTCTAACTGCGCTTACAGAATTCTTAGAAATCCTCACCTTTTTCAAGTGAGATATGCTATGCTAGACGTTTTCTAACAATTCTAAAAGGCCTTCATACTATTTTGAAAATTGAAATGCACTTACAAATACCAATACTTGGAATGCAAACATTAATTTAAACTAACTGAAACTTCGAACTACTGTTTATGTAGAATACAAAGTTAAAATTATATATATATATATATAGTCAGGAAAGGAAAAACAGATATTATTCCAGTGCTAAAAGCACACTATATGAAATGAAGGGTGGCGATTTTATTCTTTAAGCTACGCCCAAATGATGAAGCAAACTCCGAAATAACTATCTGGACATAAACTTTATAGTAAACAATAGCGATTGGAGTCGATAAACAGGCTCACGCAAAATAGAAATTCGTAAACAATAAGGTTTAATGTAAGTGCCTGTCCAGACGTTATTCTCAGCCTCCCCGGTGATGTTTATCGCTATATAAACGTTGAATGATTCAATTAATTTTGAATAGCACGACCTCGCTTTAAAATGATTTTACTGTGATAAGATGCCTACGAACATCAACTGCCAACACCCACAACCTAAATTCTCACTATAATCAACAAAATCTATATTATGTGCTGATGAATCTCACGAATATGAAAAAATTCATGGTACGATCAGGACCTTGACGTCTTTCACATGCGTCGTGCATTCTTATAAGAAACTAATTGATTAACGATTAATCGTAATTATCGTCATCGACGACAAGATTATGAACTAAATAAAGAATATAATGGTTAACGAACGGTTAAGTATCTATACTAAATCAACGAATGATTAATAGATAATTTGTTTGCCAATCAATCGTTTTTTAAACTGATAGCTGCATCTCACTATGATTGAATTTAAGTAATAATTTCGTTGCTATTTAATAGAAGACATTTTCTGACAAATATTTGCATTAGTGACTGTTAATCAAAGTGCTCATCAGACGATAACTGTTTGTGTGTTCAGATGAAAATTGAATGCAGTTTCTCCCGACAACATCTACATAGATTAGCCTAATGTTTACAATAAAAATGTCAATGTTATGTGTGACTTCAGACCTGACCTGCTCCACTATCAAACGTGACCTAATTTAAACCTATTTTAATCCTAACGCCCACTGAGGAAAAGATTTTATAAAAGCAAGTTTCATCCGACAATTTAAGGTGAGCAATGCATTAATTTGAACATTTAAAGGTTACATTTTACAATGAAGTTTTCTCTTGGAGTTATTTTTGTTTACATTTCCATTTTAGTTTTCTTGAAACAAAATTGGATGGTGCCCCCCTTGTTTTAAAAATCTTAAAGCCGCGCCTGTTATATATTATTACTAAGTGATTAAAAAATCCTGGCCTGATTTAACACTGGTGAATATGCATTGAAATACAAGGCGTTTCGCTTTTCTCCATAGTCTTTACTCAAACATAAAAATCTCCTGAAATTTATATTTGATATGTCATGCAACTGAAAGCTGTAAGGATATATTTTGTATTTTAACATAATACTTAAAAAGTCTTAATTAAACGAAATTGCGTTACTGACTTTATCACAATTAACACCCCTCATATGTCAGGGATTTCCGGTTGACGGAAAACCAACAAAACGCATTCATGCGAGCAAGAAGATAAAAATGAATTTCCCAAACGAGGGAAATTAATTGCGTAAGATTGGTGTTTAAAGCTTAACAAGAATTTAGAGCATTGTACGTATGATAAATACCTGTAATCCATAATTGTCAAGAACTCAACGGTTTTTAATCAGAAGAAGGTGTGGCAAAGATAGTAATTAGTGTGATTTATTTCAGCAGTGAACGCATCTTGAAGGCTATTTGCGCATAAAATCAATTCATACTTGTCAGAAATTTATTTCTTAAACCTATCTCATGCGGCGCAGCCTTCACAATGTTAAAACCCTGCTTTGGCATTGTAATATATGAGTTTTATTAATAGGGCGAGGAATAACGTCTCTGAAGCAAAATAGATGTTCATGAGATATGGAGGTTACCGAAATTTTATAACCAATAATTAGTACATATTCAAGTCGGGATTTATCTAAAAGAAATGCAAACTTATAAGAAAAGGGGCAAATTCGATTGTAAATGTCCAATTTTTTCCATTAATCTTGTCAATATTTGGCGAACCGCAGACACATTCATATAATTATAAGGTTAGTAACCATTCATATTGCTGAGTTGAAGTGTTGCTTACTAGAATGATGTTGTTGGAAATTCATCGAACAACATAAAAGTGGTCTAGGGTGTACTAAATGATCTGTACCGCACTTTACCTAGGACCCTGTTCTAATGTCAATTTTTGATCGATATCCTACACACATGATTCAATCGCAAGAAAAATAAACATGAAAATTATCTTTAAAAATTATATATTTGCTATTAAACTATAAATTCCGATTTTCACCTTTGTACATTCAAATGAATTTTTCAATAGATATTTTAGAGAAAAAACAAGAGTACATGTAACACTTAAGCAACCAAACAGTTTCCCTCTAAATTAATTCCTTAATTTGATTTGTATTTAATGCGCATCTATTTCTTCAGCTGCTGTTAAACAAGTGCCATCTGCGAGCTGTAGCATTTTCATGTGCCATTCACAAGAATACAAACATCAAAATAACGTTAGCTGAAACAACGCAGCAGTTGTCAAGGAATGAATTGATATCCAGCAAAACTTCCAATCAAATTCTAACGTTATAATAATTTTCGGTAATTTTCAAAATATTATATGTTTGCTATCTTCATGCAAAGTGTTAAAGGATGCCGCGCAAAAATGGTTCTATTGAGGCAAGCTAGTTGAATAGTTTATTGATTTATGACTGGCGATGTATTAAGAATTTAATCAACCGTTGCAGTGAACACTGCTTGGGCCACACCCACCAATACTTTGAGTCGTGCTCAGTTTTGCGAATTGTCAATTGGGGCAGACGACATGGTTTACTTTTTGATATGAAATTGCTAGTAATGATCCTCTACATATTTTCTCTCAAATGTTTACATATATTACTAGTACTGAGAGAATTTCTATAGCAAGGTCTTGTAAATTATTTATCACAAAATGTATATGAAAAGGTTAAATGGAAACATCCACAAAAGCTATCATTTATTTCAAACTTTGAGAGAGGAGTGGTTTACTTGCAAAGTCTATGTTAAATTAAAGTTAGTTATTTACAATGAACAATAAATTTTTAAAGATACAAGGGAAATTCAGTTATTGTCGCTGAAGTAAAAGTCAAATGGTGTGTTTTCTGGAGACACACATTTTAATAATATATTGATAAGCGCCTCAGACCTACTGCATTCAAATAAACACGTTGTTTATATTGAAATTATTCAAATGCAACTTAGTTAATTAGACAAATAATTTAGCTTTCCACCCAACAACATCCAAGTGTTATTTTCTTGGAACAACTAGTTATTTTGATTACTTCACAGGTGTATATTAGCTATTTTTTCATTAAAGAAATCTATATATATATATATATATATATGTCAAAATCAAAATTTTGGATCCAGTTTTGTGCATTAAAGGAAATCAATTAGCAGGAATGCAGAATCTATTATTAAGCGTTTGGTAAACTGATCAAACAGAATCAGATTTGTTTTACAAATTGCAGATAGCTTGCTTGTTTTACTGTGGTTGTAAAAACAGCGAAATTTGAAATGCTTTATAGTTATATTTTCTCGGCAATTAAAATGCACAATTTACTTAAAAAGTAATTTAAACCGCAATTCCTATGCCCAGTGATGGTTTGTCACGTTAACAAATATCACATGTTGTATTATAGATACAAATGGAATTTCTATAACACAATATAATTAAATTACCTTTTGTAAAGAAGTTTCACTTTTAATAACGAAAAAATCATCTAAGGGGTTATTTAAATGTAGTATTAAGTCAGAAAATACAACCATGAAAATAACTATGATGCCCACGACCAAGATTAGTGTGAAAATTTTAATATCAGAAATCTAATTCCTGAACCAGAGGATATTCTAAACTGAAATAATTAGCATAGAACCATAGTGCTGATTTATATATAGGCATAAAATCTATTGAAGTCGATGAATATTCGAGCGAAATAATTGAATGGAAAAATGCATGGAGAAATGGGTTAACGACAGAATCCACAAAGAGAATTGTCTTTTGAAATCATAAGGCTTCGCTTGCAGACGTGAAAAATAAAGTTGCCAATGCGCTTCAAGGATGACATAGAATTTAAATTTATATCGAAAAATAAGTTTAATCGAAAAAATACAGAAAATCACATTGTAAAATCAACTTTATTAAATTGATTTAATTACGTTAATTTAATGGAAAGCATGTTGTTATGGAAGTTATTCGGAGACTAGGGATTAAAATAATTCACGAAAGATGTATATTAGTGGCGTAAAATAACCACGCAGAACATGTTTAAAATGAAATTTTTACTAAAAACAGGCTTAAGAATTTTTCTATATGCATATGATATAATTAAAATTTAACAACAACGGATTCCCTTAATTTTACTTTCGGCCTTTTTCCAACTATATCAATGGTTCTTATTTGAACATTTCCAAACTCATATAAAAAACTTATATGTAATGCTAAAATATTCGAAATCATAAATAATAAACTTTACCACATGTCTAACAATTGCGAATGTTACCTCTACACGTCATAGAAAGAGCTTAAAGAAAATTTATAGCACGAAGTAACAAAATTTAATGGTTTGCTGGAAATATTATTCAACCTTGCATTCAATTATATGAAATTATTGAAAGATCCTCCACCAATCGTAAATCATGGTGCCCACACTCGCTCAAATTAAAAGCATTTTGATATAATAACTGTCAGCAAAACGTTTCCAAACGCAAAGCAATAATTTTACTAACAATTTATTGAGAATTGCATTTATGAATGGAATATTTCTATTAATAGGCTGTCACAAAGCTTGGGAAAATAGCAGAAAATCAAAACGTGTGGTCAACGATAAGAATTCATGTAACAACTATAAAACAATAATCTTCACTTTGAAGGAGAACAAGACAGCCGTTGAAGAAGAGTTGTTGTTTAGACGTAGTCAAAATGTAAATAATGATTACTTACATATTTCTGCGTCAATAAAGAGGCCCAGTGTTGGAATTTTCCATTTTAATGACTTATAGTGTACATATAACTAGGGGCGACCGCAGCTCCATAAAATCAACATATTCAAACTATATTCAAATTATAATTTAAATGTTAACTGCAAAAATACACTAGAAATGTGAGATAAAGTTTAAGAAGTGTAAGCGACAATTTTCAATGATTTAAAGATATTAAAAAGTTGCAAATTTCACTGGAATAAATTGATACAGCTGGCAGGTGCAAATACATAGAAGCCCAAATTTGGAGAGCAGTAGCTTGGAAAAATGCTCTTTATAAATCAAAGAATAATCAGGATTAATGATCTCATGTGGAAATAAATTTTAAACAAAAGTTTATCCTAAATAACATTTTCTCCCAAATTCCATCGCGAGTAACTAAATATTATAATTTAGCTGACTTTAGCAGTTAATGAACATTCATTCAACCGTCTTCTTTACTCTGTGATTTTGAAGTTCAGTTTTGGGGTCCAGGTTTTAAAGTGAGTTCGTTACTTTTAATTCAAAAGTCACTTTTACAACTACGTTTACAAGCTAGTATTCAACTAATAGAAGAAAAGTCTTACATTCACTGAAGGCGGTCTCATCACAGTACAATTTGTGCTGATCTGCTTCTTTGATATCTAAAAATAAAAAAGTCAATTAAATAAATGGGGATGATTCGAGCAAACATCTCTAGCTAATTACTAATGATCTACAAAATCAAACGCTACACTATATTACATCCAGTTAGTAAGCTGGCATAATTTCCAAACTTACTTGGATGTCACAGAAACATTCAAGGCAAGTATCACTTGACCAAATAGCTACATTTTGCTATTGTATAATGTGTGGTTGTTTGATATATTCTATTTAGATAATGAAGTTTTGCAAATCGGCTGACAGTTTAGGCCTAAGAGCAAGAACACATAAATTACAATACAATAAAATAGTGATTCATTAATATAAATTTCGCAAAATATCAGTCTGATACCAAATGACAATGAAAGATTATGCTCAGGGCCAACCCAAGTTGAAATATAAAAAAATACCACATGCATCTGAAAAACAGTTACGTTGACAAGCAAAGCTTAGATATTTTTGAAAACATTTAAATTCAAGTCCACACGTGCAGTTTGGAGATTAAAAGCCACTTGATATTTATCATCTTCATTGACTAACTGCAGTTTCCCTTTGATATACATATAAATAAGAAAGAAAGAAAATTAAAATGTCAATGATGTGTTTTTACAGCATTGCAATAAAAGGAATACTGCTGCAGTCGAACAATTTGGGAAAAATTATGTTGATAAAAGCGAAGCGGAAAATTGTGGGAAAATCAATAAATTTTATAGTTTGAAAATATGTGATGTTGAATTTTATTGAATAGTGATAAATGGAAATTGTATGAAAAATTAGAAGCATCCCTCGGGTGTTTGCTGAGTAGCTTATCAGCAGTGCTAAAAGCAAAGGACCCCTACCCCAAATCCAAAGGGAACCAGTTCGGTTTAAGGCAATTGCGGAGAAAGGACACATTCGCGATGGAAAGCTTAATTATCCTGCACTCTTTGATAAATCAGGTATTTCTTTCCATCAACAGCGTTATGTAAACAATTGGGCGATTACTAATTGAATTAATTTAAAACTACAAAGGGCATGAATCATAAAAGGCTAGGTGCTAAAATGGAAAAAAGTAGTTAGAATTATCAATTTATTTGTTCAGTCTTTTATAATTCAAATTGAAACTACTGAGGGAGTTTCCAAATTGCGGCCAAAATATTTTTTTCTGTGTTTCCACATCGCAGTCATTTCGGTAAATCAAATAATTTGAAAATGCTAACAAAGAAAACATTTGTTGATAATAGCATAGGTAATGCTTTTTGAATGCATATGCATTCTATACATCAGCTGCTAAGAACCATAGTGAGATAACCTTCATTTTGATGACAGACTAATCAGACTATTAAACGTTAAATAATTAATTTTCATTTTTTCTGTTTTAGTGAATGCTTTAATTATATCAGCAAAACATATTTATCATGATTAAAATGAAATATAGAATAACATGATTTTGCACAAGTTCTCAACTTTGAACACCGTTTTTAGAAAAACAATAGAAATGTACATCAGTCCATCATATGTGTTCTATTAACACAATTAATTAATTATGTAACTAAACATTCATCATAAACTGAATAGAACTTATGAAAATGGAACTAATTCACAGCAAATTCAAATCTTTTAAATTCTTCAAGTATACATTCAGGTTAAACTTTTTAAAAGAATCTCAAGAATGATTTCACTTAAGACTTGTTCGAAAGCAAACTCCAATCTTTGTTACCGGATCACGGGTTGCGGTGTGCCAATTTTCTCAAAAAAACATCATGGAAAACAGGGCCGCTCGATGAGGAAAATCCTATTAAATATAATAATTTCGTATTTCAATGTATTGAAAAGATTGCTGAAGACCTTTGAGTACAAAATTTGAAAACATGATTTTTTGTTCAAACGAAATATTTCATCGGTGTCCACAAGGGGCAATCGATTTGTCGGGTGCATCTGATGGAGCAGCACTGTACAATATTCCAATAATTTCTGCAAATGAGAGATTCCCGATGACGACAAACCAATTTCAGAGCAAAATCAATATATATATATATATNGTCACTTTTGTCTACTTAACACACTCGATCCAACAACAAAACAGCTCGCTATTGTAGTAAATAGCTATTAATGGGTAGAAAGCGTGATCGCAGTGAGTATCAAAAAGCATCATTAATGCCCTAATAAATGAAGGATTCAGTCAGGTCTACTTTGCTGCTAAATTGAAAGTCACCAAATCAATGATCAGACGATTTGTCAAGGGCAAGAGATCTTCGAAGAAGAATTCCAGACGGAAGAAAATGACAAGCAGCAGACATGATAGAATTCTCAAGCACCTGTGGCTTGCCAATCGCAAATTTTCATCTGTTGAACTTGCCCGCGATTGAGAGGAGTTGACCGCGTGCATGCAGATTCCAGCATCTTCCGTTTGCAGCTTGCAATCAGTATGCCAAGAAGGATTGAAATAGTGCTAAAAAGGGGCGGCGGGCCCACCAAATAAGTTCACTATTGTTGTAAGTTATTGTTGCAATTATTGGGAGATTGATAAGTAAATTCCACAACACACGTGTATTGTTTTTTCTCATATATATATATATATATATATATATATATANTGTTGTTAAGCATGCCTGCAAATACTAAACATTACAAAGAGGCATACATTTCACAATATACGAAATGAAATTATCTGTGCAATGGAATTTTCAGATATTACCTAGTTGACAGCTACACTCAAGATCTTCTATCTACGCGCAAATTGCTTTTAAATTTATTTTTTCAATAGCTGTTCATCGAAACAAAAGAATAAAAATCCATCTTGAATAAATATTTTTAAACAATATAGTCTGGAAGAATGTGAAGAATTAATAAATTTTTTTACACCTGTACGGAAATTGTTTGACATGTTTTCTATTGTTACACAAATATCACCATCAAAATGAAAATTTCATTAAATTCAGCAATCACACCACGTCTCGCATTTCAACTTGTTGTCAATCATTTCGTCTGCAGCTAACGAGATTTAATTAGTAGTTAATTGCTGCGAAAGAATCAATACAAACGCCAATTAGTAGCATAAAGAGAGATTTCATCTCGTTTTGTTTAATTATGCCATTTTAGCGAAGCAATTTGCAAATGTGTGATGGAAGGAGAAATCAATAAAACCTTGTTTCTCTAATTATCAGTTTGCGTTGATTTAACTTCTTAAATACAAACAGTGGGAAAAGAAAATGCACTCTTAATATGTACTTTGACGAGATGATTTTAAGCATCATATCCATTAAAAACTTTGAGTCATTTCTGCTTGAATTACTTAATATAAAGTACTAAAAAACTTTAATCAAACTTTGATATGCGGTACTCTATACTTCAACATTAAAAAATTATCTTTGAATGTGTTCAGCAAACACTATGTCTTACTCGAAATCGGGAAATTGATGTACTAAAAGCATATTAAATATTGATTGATAAAATTGACACTGGTATAAATATGGATGATAGATTGTGAACACAAAAGAGAACATAACAAATATTGATCTTATATAGGAACATTCTAGATAACCTTCAACAAACACTGCTACAACTACTGTACATCAACTTTCAGCGATAAAGTTTCAACAACCAAAGACAACAATAGCCTATCGATCTGAAATTCTACTCCAATTACAACAAGAGTATCTTTAATGCTGTTTGCTCCCAAATATGCATCATTTTCGTGGAACCCACTCATTTATATTGGAATTTACATTTATGAGTTAAATAGTTTCAGAATATATAACTTTCCCATTTAATCCCACTTTTTCCATCATTTAATGTATATGAATTCTGTTAATTTGCGATGCAGAGGTTCGGCCGATAATCTATAATTTTAAAAGATACATTTTAGGTAAATGTTGAATTTTATGAAGATGCTTAAAATAGCTAGTGTACTAATTTTCCTCATTAGTAGAAACAACTTCTTATTAAAATTATAATTACTAATACGGGAAATTGAAATGGAAGACATAGAGGCACTTTCCAATCAATTTAATAATAAAATGAGGGGATTAACATGCTTTTGAAAGTTAAATGGAAGCGATTGGAAAATATTATTATAATAAATGTGAACGCGGGAGGCTAGCGTCACTATCACTAAGTTTAATGGGGATGATTAAAGAGGAGAAGTGTTGGAATGCGTAAGAATATAAAAGAATTGATAAAAACTCCCCAAAGAATCAAGCGCTGCTTTTTCTAAAATCAATATCTTAACTACATTTGAGGCTGTGCTGCGAATTAGAAATCACGTCTAAACACCACAAATTACTTCACAATGGACCACTGAAGCCCCCAGGCAGCAGCAATAGCGGAGAAAAACACTCCTTCGCGTCACTTATTTTTAGAGGAACGCATGCACATTTTTAAATTACATGGCGACTCAATCAACGCACACATCACAATTATAAATTGATTAATAAAGGTTGAGAAAGCGTGTGTGCAGTTAATGCATTAAAGAGGGGATCCATCGATTAAATTACAAATTATTCAAAAAGATCCACAAATTGTAATAAAACTTATTAATCTTAATAAATGATATTTTTGCAAAATACAAACTACAATTCGAAGCAATCAGAAAATTTATCATGTTTTCGCGAGTTGATGTGCACTTTTGAATCAAGGAATCCATAGTTTTGTTACTATCAAACATTCACACAAACAATCGCAAACAGGGTCCTTGGCAAAGTTGATATCAAAATCAAAGGGTGAAGTGATACATGCATATTTTGCCATTAGTGATGACTTGCAAAACGTGGAAATTGGTGCTTATAATGACTTTCATTTGACATGGTGACGTAAACCAAAAATAAGAAATAAAGTACTTCGACTTAAATGAGTAATAAGGGTGTCGTAATGTATATATTCTTCCAACCTAACCCTAACCTATTTAGTGATAGTAATCCATATGCGCGATTCTGCAATCATGTGGTATGTCACTTCCTTATAACTCATTCAGATGGCCTTCAACCATTTTAAAGCGGTTATAGGACTTATTAATAATTCCCATTGTTATGGGTTAGAATGTTGTGGCATCATACAGATGGAGAAGTTCAATGCCCTCGCTGTCACACCCGTGCAAAAATCAACTATTGTTTTATACTGAAGAAATAATTAATTAATCGAATTTTCATTAATTTCAGTTATTAGATGGCAATATTATTAATACAGCATTTTAATTAACTACATTTTTTAACGTAGAGATAAACATCAAAAAGAATGTGGAGATGTATGAAGAGGGCAGGTAGAGTCAGGTGTAAAACGATAGAATTATCGCGAAATTGATATGATGCAGAAATGCGTATTTAAATGAGAATTTATCAGACGAAAGATAAAATTATTATTGAAAATTATTATAAATCTGCATAATACAAATTGAATTAAAGCGCAAATTTGAAGTGCATGGGGACGAAATATTGTTGGTATGAAAGAAGTGACAAATAAAACAGATTCATGTCAAATGAAAATAAAAAACTCGCAGTATTGATTGCATCCCAATTCATTAAACATTTTAAGAGAAAATCGATTGAACAATCAGTTACGGCGTCTACGTCATTGGATATTGGCATTTCTCACGGACTCTACTACCAATCAACATTAATGCCTGTAAACCAACTTTCACATTATCAAATGCAACATTGCAAATGCCCCTTGCACCATCTCCATCCATTGATAACGCCAATTACAGTCTCAATTTGGAGCGAGGCTATAATTACATGAATAAGCACTCGTTATACTAAAATGCCTATACTTGCCATAAATGGATTCCAATCAACGTCAGAGTATTTCTTGAATTCTTTGTTTTTCGCAAAATAATTTAAAATTCCAAAACTCAACGAATGTAAAATTACAGACAATCAGATTGAAATGGCCCCAAAATTTAAGCCCAAGCCTAATTAATTAATGAGATTTCGGCCCAATTAAGCCTTCCGAAAACTAATTTTTCCGTATGTTAGACAAAGTTGGGTATGTTAGAAACCATTACAAAACATTCACTGAGATGCGCGCGCGTTGCAAAGTGTGAAAATCATAATTATGGACACGTAGCGTAGTTTAAATAAGCTGTTACTTTGCTAATTCGAAAACTTTCCGCTGAGATGCACACCAATTATTTAGTGCCTTATTATTTTAGCGCCTGAATTTTCTAACCGCAATACTACCCGCATATTTTTTTAAGTTTACCCTACCCATAACTGCACCCGGATTTATAACAAAAGTCATACCCGCAACCCACGCGAGTATACCCAATCCATGTCTACCCTTGGTGAGTACTATAAAGTACACAACGTGATGAAAGTCCAATTTAAATGGTTAATTGGTATCGTTCCGACAACTATCTTTCGATCTCATGTATGAGTTTAACAATGTAACAATCAACTTATTTTTTAGTTTTAAAATGATCTTCACACTAAAAGTATGACAAGGCCTATTAAGACTTTGTAAATGGTGATGATCTTTTCTGCATGAAAACTTACCAATGATGAAATTATTTCGAATGACTTACTGAATGCAAAATTTAGCATGATGTTTGACAAAGGATCTTTATCAGCCTTTGACACCATAGTATCATATTTACAAAGAACTTGAAAAATGTCTGAAACGTAGAAATATCTCACATAAACTTCCTAACTTAAGATGTTTGGAGAAGTGCATAGGGTAGGGCTACTGGTACCAATAAATGTATACATAAGAGTATTCGGTTATATTTTTCTTGCCTCAAAGTTTACTAACTGCATATGCATAACAAAATTGAGGAAATGGCAAGTTTGTATTACATTCAAAAGAAAATGGTTTTAGACTCAGCAGACTACTAGATTTTAAAGATAGGTAACAAACTTAGCGTTAATAGCTAAATGAGTTCAAGCACACCTAAAATTTTGAAATTGAATATTGAAGTAGAAGCAGTATTGATTATATTATAAAAAAACACAAACACATCGCTGTACTTGAAAAACTCAGTTATAAATACTGTAGCAATCATGCTTCCTATGGGACAAGATATCTATCACTTACTCGACCTGACCAGACTCGAAGAAAACAAAATACTCAATATAAAATGTATATGAACTGCAAACAAATAAATGCGAAGCATTGCATTTTATCCAGATTATCATACCCAACAATTACCCGACGTAACCTGCTCCCTGAGCGTAACCGATAAAACCTGACCCAAATTCAAATTATTGAGCCCGAACTCGATCCAATCCTCAACGTCGATGCAGGTAAAGTCGGTAAAAATCTCTGATTTTTAACGTCCTACAAGGTTATGGCATTTCATTCGCCTGCCATATGAAATTATTTTTGAAAAACAGCTAAAATGTTGAAACCATTTTGTAATTGAACTATATTATAGTCACACATAAAAAACTAAGTTTTTTCATAAATTAGCCAACTTTAAAAAACAGCTAAATGCTTGTGTGTTGAATAAACAAACAATTAAATCATTTTATAAATCTGCGTAAGAACATCTCTGGAAGAATTATCCTAATAAATATGACGTCTATGCGTTAATGAAAAACGTACTAGTAACTACTGCTCAAAATTATTTGGATTCTCCCCCTAAGCCTATAAACTTAAAATCTCGAAGATTGACAAACGAGAAATTGTTCGGTAATATTATAAAAAACATTTCACATCCAAATTCCAACACAAATCAATGTGCTAACAATGTAAATGCTTTTACTTGTTTTTAATATAAAACAAAAAGAGAACGTTATATCTTGAAAAAGTGTTTTACTAGTAAAGCAATTTAATAACTAAATTTAATGTTCAATTCCAGTCAGAAATTCTTGAATTGTGTTTTTAAGTGTGTTTGTAATAGCTGTCATCCAGCTACCATTACAAAGACATAATAGACTAAAACACAACAATTACATTTTGTTATTAAATTTTGAGAAACATTGACTACAACTTCAATTAGGCTTTCCATCGCGGCTTTCAATTTTTTTCTTCGCTTTGCTACTTTGAGTACTTAGTTCTTTAAAAAGGTTTTCATGTTAGATTGAGCTAAAGTCAGAGCAGTCCTTTAATTAAAACTAATTAAACTTTTTCAGTGCATTTTTGTCTTTGAATACGCTGGCCAACACAAAATCATGTATTCCATTCCCAGTAATTTGCGGACATAAACCAAAATTGTTTGAATATGCCATAAATTTAAGAGTACATATTTAAAAACAACATTTTTGAAGAATTTATGGACTGGCAACCTAGTAGCACAGTCAGCAATTTGATCGACTTGTAATCAGTTGTAATGGTTAAATAAGTATTGGATACTCTAAATTAAAATGAACGATTAGCCAATACGACAAACCCGTTTACCCAATCTATTGGCCAATGTGGTTGGGGTCAATACACTTCCAATTCCAACCTTGGCTAAATTTGTAATATATTGGACAATTGAATCTGCGTGAAAGATAAAGTTGAAATACATTAGCAGAAACTTAGAATGTGATACTTTATACCGTGGAGTCATAGGAAAGACCGCGATAAACAATTTAAGCAAATGCAGTCAATTTCTAAGAACAACGAAAACAGGTAAAACGGTAGAAACAAGTGCATTATTAAATATTTATCAATATTTTCGTGCCTTACTGCACAACTGGAAGAAATTAGATTTCTGGTTTATGGCCACATGGTATATAGGCTACATTATTAGATAGTTGGGGAATTGAAGACTATATGTCTTCATTCTGCATAGATCTCGACACATTTATAACGTGATCCCATAAATATATTAATGATAACCGGAGGGTTACAAGAATGGCAACGGATTGAGTTTTCAGCATATAACTGTCGACTTTAGTAACGCTAACCTATAATATACAGAGAGGATTATCTTTTGTTTTATTTTTTAAACAAATTTAAATCCGTAAGTAATAGTTTTGGAGGAACTGTGAATTATATTGAACTAATAATTCGCAGTAATTTATGAAAATTTTGAAAAAAGCTATATTTTGTTAAAATATATGTTGCACACGTACTTGTGATACTTCATAATTGGCAATGTTCCATTGCTTAAGTCTAAATTTGACTGTCATACATATATGACGTCTGCATAACAAGTAAAATTTCGACCCCTTCTCGTTGCCACAATTTTCTAAAGGTATTGTTACTTGTTACCTCCCTCCTATGTAACGCCTAAACGAGCTACCTCCTCCCCCTCCCTAAGAAGGCCTCACCACTAGAAATTAAGGACAAGAAAGAATAATATTTCATATTATAATATTTGGATTCACTAAATAAATCAAATGATTTAGTTAGTAACTCTCGTTGTTTCATTGTTCAGCCTCCTTTACGAACGTAGGGATTTGGAGAAACTAAAAAATGTTCAGTACCGCGTATTGATCTTCGTCATACAATAACTCCGCAGCATATATATATAACAAAAACTCATTATCAACATTAACACATTAAACAGGCAAATTATACTCAAGGTTGGAAAACTCGCACTACTTTTTTAATTACAACGACTCTTCTTCACTGTGAAAAAATACGTCTAGAAATCGTTAAGTGCCAATGCACTTAAGAACATTTTTAAAAAAGAGTTAAGTAAATAAAGATCATGGGAACCATCATCAGTCAAATTAGCAGTAGCAGCAAGTTAGTCATCTTTAACAAGTAACGTAAGAACAAACTATTATATGTAATACCCTGGATACAAAATTTCAAACAAAAGAAAAAATGTTTCAAAAAATTCAACATTAGACGTTCAAAGTTGAACTTAGCCTCTTCATCTCAAAACCTCTCAAACATGTATGACTTCTAATCGTTAAAATTTCCCATGTGGTGACAATCTGATTTTGAGATAAATCCAACTTATGTTTATTTCTTAGATGAGGTGGGTTGCAGATAGTCCATTAAATTGTTATTTTGGCCAAAATTACAAAAAGCATAAAAATATGAATCATATGGAAGGATGTGTAGAATTCACACGGCAAATTGCATGAACACGTGTATTAAAAGAATGAAAAATTAACTGTCAAAAAAATTTCTTCGAAAAGAAAATTATGACGCGTTATGTGGGAAATATATTTTGAGATATTATCTTTAGATAATATTAAAAGAGGCAGATTCTTACGAAAAAAAATTGAGGACTTTTCAATGGCATTTAACAAGCCATTGTAAATTATATCGACTACAATCGTCTTCAATTAGTAAAAAACGTTTACATAAACTCAGATGCGTTCATTGTCAATTTCAAAAATTGACTTCAAAATCATAATTTTTTAAATTTAGTTGAATTCAGTTGCGGTGAAGTTTAATTAAATGCATTTTCAAGAAGGAAGCAGATCTCAGTATTTATATATAAAATAGATTTTGTGGGTTGGTATTTCCAACATGATAAAACACAAAACTAATCAGAGGCTGCATATTTCGGCCGAAAATTGGCTGAATTAAACAAAACTTGGTTTATTGATAAAATGACATAATTTGACTGAAAATATAGATTAACATCAGTCTGCTCGATCGTGATTTGCAATGTACCTACAAACGGAAAATTTCAAAGTGATGCTATATATATATNACAGCAAAGGTCATAGGTCAGCAAAATCCAACTCATGTTGAGGTTCAAAACTATAAATATAGCTATGGTCTTTTCTCCACAAATACCAGTATAATTGAATTGATAGCAGACAGCTGAATATAAATGCTATTTCAAAAGATTTCCTTAAAATTTTTAAATGCGTTCTGCAGCGGAGTGTAACAAAATTCAGATAAAAATAAAGCACATAATAATATCGAAGCCTTTGCATGCGATACAAATATGAATTCTTAAAGCACAATTAAAATCAGCGGATTTCGGGTGTCGTGAGAAATGAAAAATGTAAATTTGTGAATGGTGGGGGATAAGGGGCTGGTGAAATTGAATCGCTTTAATTAAATTCGCTGGTTAGTAGATATATTGGATTGTGAAAGTAGGCTCTACACGTAGAAAACTAATAAAAATCTTAAACCGGAACGTGAGTGACTCTTGTCACAGAAATTAATATCAGACGCATCGCAATTCAATATTCGATCTGCAGATCAATTCTTCACCATCCTACAATCTACATCCAATAATTTGTCAAGAGCGAATGCTCCAATAAAAACGCATGTTGAAAACATTGGAATAGTGCGTCATCCACGTTTCAGAACCAGCCCATATTTGGACAAGAGTTAACTAATTAAGGGTCCGCGGAGCGTTTAGAGTCATGGAATATTGTTGTGCAGTGAAATATTTCAGAGAGGTCAGTCCAGTATACATGTATAACTGGAATTAAAATTTAAGGGGTTTTCTTAATGATTTCTCAGTTTTTAAAAATTCAACTTGGTGCAATTTTTGGAAAATATTGATGTAAATGACGTAAATAATGGAAATTATGGGATCACATGGTATCCCACGGGGCCACACCACAATACTTAACGAAATCAATCAATAGGACAGTTGACATGGGAAATTAAGAGACTAATTCCACTAGCTATTCTCAAAAAGGCTTCTGTATACCAAGGAGCTGTTCAATCACAACATAAAATTCACTTCATTTTTAAACGTTTAACCATAACTTTTATATATATTTAAGCGTTCATAGTAGATCATAATTCAACCACTATATATATATATAAATATATATATATATATATATATATATATAGAATATAAATATTTTTAGGTCTTACTATATACGAAATTTAATAACCCCCTCCCCACCCATGAGATTTTTCAAAATCTACAATCTTAGATAAACCACAGGTCCACAAATATATCAAAAACCTCTCTTTAATCAGATATTTGTAACTGACATTTTCCCATCAGCTTCATTCATACGCCATACCGAGCCCTGAGTTTGCTTCAAAAATGCTAGAAATTTTAAATTGAAAATTCCAATCAGGTAGACTCCAGTACTTTCATTCAAAACTAATATGCGGAGAAAAACGCACTAATTTGGTTATTTGGAGGTAAATATTGGTAAATTTGGTAAATGCACATTAACCAGTCTATAAAGTGAATCGTTATGCGCATTGAATGAGAGAATAGCTGTAGTGTAGACATTGCGAAAAAAGTTTTAATCAAGCATTATAAATATTTAAAATGGTAACAGTGCGAGAAATTTATGCATGGCATTAAAGCATTGTTCCAAAGAATAAAACACTGAAAAGAAAGGAACACGCGTGTATAAACCACAATCTTAACAAGCATGTCCTTCAATCAAATCTCAACCAGTATTCATGCCATCCCAATGTCTTCTAGAAAGAATTGGCATGTATATGTAAATATATGCACATTACAGGAAGCGTTTCGGTGTAGAATTCATTTCGGCGCTAAATTCTCAATAAAAATTTTCGCCGAATTTTCTTGAGTTAGAAAGAGTAGTTTTTACAAAAATACTTAAAGCGCTTAATAAATTTTTTCAGAAACTGATTGTCAATCACACGATCCCTACATCGGAGTATAAGTTAATGCAAGTGATACACAAAATTTCTTGATCATAATATATTTTGGGCAAGCGAGCTTGTATGGAAATTTTTTTTCATCAATTTCCAATTTCAAATAAACATCAACAGTGATGCACTGAATTAGAGGTTGAAAGCAGAAAGTGCAAAACCAACTGAAAAATATTGAAGAAAAGATTTTAAGCGGGTGCTTCAAACATCTTTCAAATAGCGTATGTTTGTTGAGTGCAGTCAAACCTATTTTTTTAGATTTTTTTCGTAGTATTATAAAACTTTGATTTTCATGAGTTTCAAAGTAACAGAAGAAACCTGACTGGATCTTTTCAGAGTGCTCCTACATGAACTCAAAAGCCCACTCGCAGGTCCTTAGATAAAGCACTGAAATTTGAGAAATCTGATAAAAGCCTACACAATGAAAACAGAAAGCCCTAAATATTCCATAAATTAGTAAAACTAAAAAAGTACGTTGGAATAAGAGTATTGTCATATTATTAATGAAATCAAGAGAAAGGCGGGGTAAACAATGAATGTAACTACTAAATCTTTAATTGGCAACGTGAAAGTCTTTAACATGAGATTGGGGTGTGAAGAATATCACATAGAGTGTTTGTCACTAATATTTGCAAAAGGAATGGATGAATTTATTAATTTTTATGGAAGGTAAACAATGGACATTTAACTTTTCATTCGCGTTGATTATCGAGCCATCTGTGTTTACATAAGAACGCAGGGGTTGAGAGATAACGTAGATCACTTTTCAGATGGAGGCACTAGCTTTGTAGTGAAAATAAAAGCGATAAAATCGCTAATTAAGTATTATAATGAAACCGGTAATCATAAAACCGTGTTATCGCGAAGGAACAGTTCAATTTAGATACCATCTCAAAAGCCGCCGCCGATTAAAGCGAAATTTGAATATTTCTGACGTATGATAATCTTTTAAGTGTTTATTAAGAATCCCCGCAGTGGACGTTGTAAAACTGACCAATTTAAACTAGGGCAACAAAGGGTTTACAACCTAAAATTGATTTGTTGGAGAGAATCGCAGACTGGTTTAATACTGTGCATTGTATTCTGATATGAATAAAATAACCATAAAAAAATTCAATAAATAATCAGAAAA
Source organism: Hofstenia miamia (assembly GCA_900660155.1). NCBI lineage: Eukaryota > Metazoa > Xenacoelomorpha > Acoela > Hofsteniidae > Hofstenia > Hofstenia miamia. The sequence goes on along the minus strand of CABFPE010000019.1, from coordinate 1,414,700 downwards.
TGCCATTTTGAATTAAAATAATACATAATAAGAAAGTAAATTTCGGCCAAACAAAAGATTTCGCCATTTGGTGAAAATGCTCGATGCTTATTCTTGTAAATAATCTTTAGGAAAAACTTTTTGCACGAATTTTGCAAAATAAATAAATATTTGCGAATGTGTATGAGTTCATATATTAACAAGCGAAACATTGATATACATAGCAGACGAAATGTAACAATTAAAAATTTGGATCAGTCTGACATCGTTATGTAAGTGAAAAGCAAGATAGCATATATAAACTCTTCAATACAACAATAGAGGTACATTCCTGAAACAAAGATGACAGAAGCGTTGTCCAAATAAGAAAAAATTTGCAACCGAGTTTGTGTTAGTTGTACATTTTTCACAAATAGGCAATCACATCAACATACATTCACAGAGGCATGATGGCAATTGGCAAAGACTATATTGGCGATGATATTATTACAAAGTCAAAACGCTAGTGGTCAATTAGATATTTAACGAACTTTTGATCAAATTGCAATGACGTAACTTAACAATTGACTATTCAAAGGATTGCGTAGGGCCAATCCAAAGAGAAAGTGAATTACATTATCATACCCTATCACTTTTTATATTGCACAATTAAAATAAATAATTGAGTCTACGTTACGTGCAGATTTTGATAACGGGCAAATATTGTAGAGCAAAGACCAGGCCAAAAACAAGATTAAAATATCCAAACCAAGGCCATGCCTAACTCAATTTCGTTATAAGGCTCAAATAAATTATATTGCAAAAATCCTAAATTAGTAATGAAAATTCAGTGCAATGCTTTCAGAAACTCAACTCAAACTAGAAACTATACTGACATGCTTAAAAAGTTTTTCCCTTATGTTTGAATTAGCCTAAAAGCAAAATGGGTGACACAAACAGACATCTTTTAATGGGTTGATCTAATACATATACACACACGCCCAAACTAAATTTTTTGATCTAAAACTTTAGTATTCTGACCTCAAAAATGAATCATAAAACTAAGAAATTTTGACCTAAGATTAAAACGACTTCGAACTCAGCATGTATTGCTTAACTCGTAAATGCATAACATATTTCACCAATGTTAATGAATGACATGAGTCATTTTAACCCATGATGTCAATGATATTACATTTACGTACTATTCTAGTAAATTCGTAGATCTAATAAAATTTACTGTTTGAGGAAAACAACAAAATTAACTTTGTAAACAGTGCACTAGGTTAAATCGACTCTGGCTATGCATTTAAGGGATAAAAAATTACAAAGTACTGTTTACAAATGACAAAATATACCGTTTATAGTTTTCAATAGAAGTTTCGAACTATGAAAAACTATATTCACGAATGCCATTAATACATCAAGTTTATCTTGAATTCAAATTTTGATTTTCATGAAAATATAGAAATTTATGAATTAAATAGTCGATTTTAACCATATTTGGATCTAAAAGTGAAGCTTTGATCTAAGAAAATATTTTTGACTTTTTTGAAATTACAACCATGCTAAATAAATGCACAATTCGCGCTCTTCAGATAAAAAAACTTTGAAACGTGTTTTGACAGAAAAAACATGTTTACTTGAATGACTTTTATGCGCCCTAGTCATAAAATTACATGTTGATTTAAATGATTTATAAAAGAATATCGGACGCACTATTAGCAGTTAAATTTAGGCTTAGAACATGGGAGTTTAAAATTGAAAAATCTTTCAAAACGAAATTCATTTACGTTAAATTACTCCTCAGAGACTGCTGAAGACAATTAGCAGAAGTGAGCTTTAAAGGCTTTCATACTCACTTTATGACTCACAATTATATCTAAACACGTTGCCGTCAGTATAACAGGCTTATTTCAAAAACAATAGCATACCAAACAGTTGAGAATGAGGAATAACACACGGATTCAAATTTTTACAAAATAAACAGGTCAAAAACTTTAAAATCTATATGGAATAATATAGTAAAAATATCGCAGAAATTCTAGCCTAACAAAAACAATAGTCAAAAAAATATGGAACCTCGACAAAAATCAGAAAATATCTCATGTGAAGATATAGAACGGTTTTTTAAAGAAATTAATGTATAAAGGATTTTGAATATTTAGATTATTTCAAAATTAAATTTGTAAGTTGAACTTTAGCACGAATAAAACATTTTTTAACGAATTATGACTAAAAATTGATTAATGACAACCTTCCTCATAATTTATAAACAAACCTACTAGATTACGCAAAAACGTTTATACTTAAAAAAACTTTTTAAACACCACTTTTACTGAAATCAAAATTTATCAATATTCATTTCGCGTTTTGCACACGTAAACAAAACGCAAGTTTTGCGAATTTTTTGTTAGAAAGTTGTTTATGAAGTACGAATGTACAGAGTTATTTTTCCAAAATTTTCACAAAATTCTATACGAATTTGAAAAAAATATTTCAAGAGACATTTCAAAAAATCATGTTTAAAACACTGTCTGAAACTAAGTCTTACATAGGTGATGGATTTCCATAGAAATAAGAGGATGTGAACTGCACACTTTTTTAATTGAGCAAAGCAGGAAGAACTGGCACTAAGTCACAGTGAAATTCAATCAATGCGAAAAAATGCTTACCTCACCGTTTCGCTTACATTCAGTCTACTTTGGTCAATTACAAAAGTACAGTTCGCATCCTGTTAGTATTATTGAAATCCAAAGCACATACCATCTCGCTAACCACATCACACGAATATCTCTTCCCAACAGAATCAACATTCATTGGCACTGAACAACCGTGTACAGTATAAAGAGAATATAAAGTACGTATTGTTCGTGTTACCTATGATATTACATAATCAACTGAGAAAATGCAAATTATATTCTTTCATTTATCTGCATTGAGAGTTGTGATTACTCCTCTTGGCAGAACTATAAAAATGATTTATGGAGGTAATATTTGTCACAGACACATAGAAATTGATTCTCATCATTAATAATCTAGTATTTGCGAAAGCAAATTGCCACAGCAATTTAAAAGCTCGAAATCTTTTTTTACAAATTGATAGCTCGAAGCATTTAGAAAAAGGTCACGTTCGTAAGTTTAACTGAAAAACATTCTCAGTTCGAGTGATTACTGTGAGAGTAATCGCAATAAAATACGCATTTTGGGAAAAAATAGCAATTCCTGATAAATGCCTTCAGAAATGTAGGCCGGTTTCTCGCCAAATTTAACATTTTCCATAGCAAAAAGCGGGAAATATATAAATATTTCTGATCTTAGGTGTCCGTTAATATGCTCCTTCATTCTTGTTACCAAATGCCGTTTTGTTTCCCCGACGTATGATTTTTCACAATCATCACATTTATAATTGTAGACAACAGAGGAAACTAAATTCTTTGGAATTGGATCTTTATTTTGGAACATATCTTTAGTTTTATACGATGTAAATGTAGGAACGATCTTTGTCCATTTTAAATTTGTATTCATAGTTGTTATTTTCTTTTTTAAACTTAGAATTTGGTTACATACATAAGGAAGCTTTAAATATACATTGATCTTGGTTTCATCAAGCTTTTCTATTGTATTGTCTTCTTTGTTATTGCAAAATAAAGTGTTTGAATATTGTTGGATTAATTTGTGCGGATAACCATTATCTTCAAGTATTT
>CABFPE010000019.1:1395308-1409824 GCA_900660155.1 Hofstenia miamia | reverse complement strand
CGTTTGTAATTTATACAGAATTTATATTCTTTATTTATAATTATTCACCGTTTGTAATTTATATTGTAACAATATTCGTCGTTTGTAACCAAAAATTTTTTTTATATTAATGATGTTGCAATTTTAACAGTTTCTTAATCATATGCATTACACTAGTGCCTACTCCATTTATTACAGTCATATCCTATAAATCTTTAAAGGACTTTAGTAAATGTAGTTTTTAATTTGGGAGCTAAGGAACTAGGTGTGAAGTTGATCCAAGCATTTTTGCTGAGAAATTACAAACGACGAATATCTGTGAAAACCAGCATTTTCATTTTAAATTTTTACACCCATTAATCCAGTAGGATATATTGTTGAGAGGGTACTGAGATACACTAACTGAAAAAATTCGAAAATTTTGCATTCTCCTCAATGTTAAACCCCAAAAAGGCGATTCGTCGTTTGTAACAGTCATTTTTTCAGAATTCGTCGTTTGTAATGAAGTTTCACAATTAGTATGGTACAAACGACGAATATATATATACATACATAACTTTCCCATGATTCTCATTGTTTGTTACTACGTTAAACCCCAAAAAGGCAATTAGACGGAGCGCAGAGGGAAGTGTTTTTTGCCCGAATTTTGCTACAAAAAGTATATCAAAAATATATATAACAAACACTAGTATAACTAGGTGTGGATATTTTAGAAAATAGGAATACCAAACTTAAAACAATTAAATGTATACAATAACAGTTACAAGCTTTTCCTCAAAAACATAAAAAAAATCAAACTCCATATCATACGATAATCTGTATGAAGTTTAAATAAAACGCAGACCAAATAGTACACAGTGGTTAACACTGATTTAAATCGAACTGAAACACTTTGAGTGATAATTGAGAAGTCAAGTGGGCACTTCCCACACTTACAAACGTCAAATGAGATAAACAACGAACGCAAACATACCGAGATCAGAAAGGACATGCAATTGTACAGTTTACATAAATATAATTATCAGAGAATAAAAATATAAACTATCGTTGATTAATTTTTAAGGGAATATTCAATGAGCTTGTTTATAATGAGTGTACCAGACGGGCTGCTTTCATCCAATGTAGGAATTTCACGGAGTAGTGTTGATCAGCAAAATTTGTATAAATTCCGGCAAATATTAGTAAACAGTCAAATATACATAATGCGTCTATAAAAAGGCGACATGTTAGAATTTAATAGGTGTAAGATTTGTTTATTGTAATATTGATAAAAGTACGGAGGCCACAAAATCTAAATATTTAGTACGCGTTAGTATTAATTCTCATGTGTATACATGTGCAACGCAATTTAAGCGTAAATTTAAGCGGTGATTTAAAAGGTCGATCTTGGAATTATTATTGTACCTTCTGTATTTTTTATTAAGGCTTGTCTGGCACCTATGCACCACTTGCACCGTAATATCTCATGATATTTGTTTAGAGCCGAACAAATTTAAATTACTTGTAATCATAAGTTTAAACATGAATAACTACAACGTATCTTCTTGATTCACATGGCCCATTAATAGTCACAGGGACACAGACAAGCAGACTTGCACTATAAACTACAGTGTGCACACATATTCAAAAGTTGTTACGGTTAGAGAGTTTAGGACCATCACAAAAAGTGGATTAGTAGGTGTGGTGTGAACACAAAACAGTCATTAGTGTGCGGCATGGCTTCAGTAAAATTTGGGATCGTGGCAAACATTTCGTAGCCATGTTTTGGATAGCTTAGTATTTAGTAAGATTATGCGAGCGTGTTTTAAGTGGAATTTAAACGAGGATCTTAGATGTTACTGTAAAGAAACGATTGAAGGACGCCATCAAGGTTTATACTAGATTGTTGTGTGTCAGGGGCAAAGGAATGCGAATTGGCAGGTGCTCGGGAAAATTGATTAAAACCATATCGAATTTCTGCGGATAAACTTGTTTAAAGGAAAGTTCTCAAAGGTGTTTATAAAAAAATCGAATTTCAGTTTGATTTTGATTGAAGAAAATTCTTTGATGAGAAATCTTCAAAAACTACGCAAATATGAAAAAATATATTAATAGCAAGCAATCAATTGCTAAATTTAACTGTTTTCTAAAAAGACTTCTGAAATCCCAAAGGCGTAATTAAAATACTTGACATAACCCGATTAAATTGACTAAAATTTAGTCTAGGAAAATGGAGGAGGCGCTAACACACCTTAAGTTAAACATTTATGTTATAGGTATATTTACAGACACAGCGGATTACAATGTTCTGAAGTAGAAACTAGACGTTACAAGTTATAATTTGGTCTATTTCCAAGACAAAATTGGGATGTACTAAATTCCATAATTGATAATTAAAATGCGCAAAGCAAAGACTAGATTTCAGAGTGCTATTGTTGTAGATACGTATGCGAAAATTGACTTCTATACAACACACGGTCTCTAATTTTGAATTCTTTGAAAAAGTTGCGGTTCTCGCATTTGAAAAAATAGCAATTTGGTAACATACTTTTTAAAAGTATTTTTTCATGTTAATTAAACAGAAAGTCACGTTGTTTTTCAATGAAGAGATTCTTAGAATTTTAGAACCAAAATTTTCTTAGAAAGTTAAGTTAAAGTTTGAACTTAAAAGAAAAACTTGGTTGAAATTTAAATTTGAGAGGAAATCGAATGAAGTTAAAGTGTAAATACACGTAACTGTTGAATCAGGAAATTTTCTTCATAGAGGAAACACATTTTGTGACGGGGTAAATTTATTTGTTAAAGTTTCAAGATTCTATGCAATTGCTCGAATGTAAACATTGGTGTTGACATTTAATAAACAGGCTTTGGCTTTGTTTAAATATTCAATTTTGTTTAATTAAAGAATATCATTAATTTCCCCCATTCTATTTTTAAAAAAAACTAAAACATTTAATGTAACTACTGAAATAAGTGATAATTATTCGAAATTTCGTGACATTGAAAAACATCAAACTGTTATTCCAATTATTAATAGAAATTATCCTTATATTATATTTACATAAAATTCTAATTGTAGACAAGTTCCTTATTTTGAGAATTACAACAGGGTTATCAGTCTCACTCTTTTAAAAAAGGTCAAAACCTCGATGTTAAGCAAGTTGATCAACATGCGCGAAAAATTCCAAGAGGGAACTTAGGGTGCATTCACACAAAGATTGAGTAAGCTTTTGGCATTCACACAGAGAGCGAGCTTACGCTAACTTTAAATCTTGGTGGGTGTTCACACATTTATCCGTGTGCATTACTAAAATGAATCCCCCCTGTAATGATTGTATTTAATTAAATTAGAGCTTTTCATAAAGGCATCACTGAGCGCATTAGGATTGCATACAATAACTTAAAAAAAGTTACGAAAATTGTAAAAAATTTGAAAAGATTTAAGAAAACTGTAACTTGATAAAAATTGAAGAAACAATTGAAGTATATTTATTGTATATCCAATTTTTAGAAAGTTAGAAGTTCTTGATAAAAAATTATTAAATCGACAAAGTACTTTATATATAAATTTTAATGTTCATGAATCCTGCAAACAAAAACATAAACTACTCAGTTCTGGAAGATCCCAAGCAATCAGTTCGCTGTCGTTCTGATGCGTTGAATATTCCCAAACCAACATTACACAGAATATTGACAGCTCCTTTCAGGATCGTTTGATTGGAAAATTTTGCCCGAATCCTTGGAGAGCACATAGTTCTGACCTGTAGAATAACCCCATAAGGCGTTATCAAATCCCTAGAAAGGAAAGCACAAAACAAAGAGGCCTTGAAAGATGAGTTTGCACGATTTCCTGTGGAAAGGCTTGGAAAAATCAATGAAAGAACTTTTAGAAAAATGCGATTGTGTATTGAACTAGGTGATCTGCAAGTTGATGCTTACGATTAATGTTTTGAAATGTTAATTTGTAAATAATATTTGGAAGCAACTATTTTCTTAATTTTGATATTTTTATAAAAAGTCGTTGTAACTTATGGGACATACTGTAGTGTATTACGTGTATTCATTAACACAGATCAAACAGCAATGGCACTTTAACACATCAGATTACTCGAAAAGTTATCCATTTTAACATTTATATCATAATTGATCTAATGAAAAGGAATCATTATTTAATGAAAGCATAAAACAAGGAAAATGTGTTAAAACAATTTGCTATGCATTTCTATAACGAAGCAGCACCTAAACTAAATAATTATCTAATTGACAGTATCAAAGATCAAGTTAATCTGCAGAAGGTGATTTCTATAAGTTAAAATACTTGCTAAAATTATATGTATATTATATGATTATAAATTAATATTTATTTTTTATCCTTACTTGCAGTAAATAACCAAAAACATTCTTCCTAGTAAATGGTAAAAATGGATGTTTACAAGTATTGCAATTAAATGGTGAAATTTATTATTTTTTCCAAGCAACAATTGAAATATTGATTTCAAGATGCAATGTTACTGCTTTTTTCATGAATTGGATTTTTAATGGAAATTCTAAGCAACCTAAACAACTTTTCATTCTGTTTTATTATATTCGCATGTTACTTTACAAAGGTTATTTTGTCCCTTAAAATTACAATTTTTTCTCTTATTAATACTTTCAAATTGAATATATTTATTGTTAGGAAACATGAACTTGGATGATTTATATATATATATATATATATATATATATATATATATATATATATATGCATGCAAGTGTTCAGAAAGTCATTAGTGCTCTACATTTAATTAAGAAGGATGAAATTTCATCTTATTTTATGGACCAAAACAATATTATATAAATTTATTAATACAGTAAAATACATAAATATTAGTGATGAGTTCACCTGCACTTCAGACTTGACCTGAATTAAACCGGTCTAATCATGATTTTCATAAAAGAAGGGATGTTAGAAAAGTTGTCGAATTTTTACAGTACCTGAATGCAAACATCTGTTTTAGTTAACATTGTCTAAAAAACAGAAAATCATTCCAATAAATTATTATTAATTCGACTTAAACAGCCATGCAACTATAGTAACGTATTGAATTTATCTAAGATAGCATTTGACAAATACGAAATATATTACTAATACAATTTAGAGAAAAGTGGAGATAAACTTGTCATTGAGTATACAAGTTAACCCTATAATGATGATTCAGCAAAACGTTTTAGATTGCCGTCTGCATAGATGCAATACGGAATTATATTCCGTTATCATTTTCGATATTCTACGCTAGCCTATGTCACATTGGCAGGTACTACAACTATGCTGATTTTAACAGACTTTTAGATTTAATAAAATCAAAATGATACATATTGATTAAACAACATGAATATTGTCAAACCTGATTCCGATTCTGTTTTGACCTGGACCTGATTTACGAAGATTCAAACCTGACCTGACCTGAATAATCCTGATAGATCTGATCTAAAAATCCTGACCTAACTCAACACTAATAAATATGACTGTAAACATACAAAAATGTCACTCAAATGTATCTAATTCTGCCTCCAGACACCTGCAGATTGCAAAAGAAAACTGTTCATTACTTTTCAAATCATCCTCTTAGGAATGAAAGCATCAATTGATTTTGAATTTTCTTGAAGAGATGTCAAGCGTGGAAATATCAGACGGTTGGATCGGAAGCCTTTCTTGGAAGGTAAACGCTGAACTATAAATCACATACTTAAGGTCAGGAATGGCTGATCCAAGATTGCCTTTGCATTAACAATGAAGTGAGGCTGTTTTGAAAAGTGCAATAATTTTTTTTCAATAAAATAAAATATAATGTGATTGTAAGTAATTAAATGTAGAACGCCAAAGACTTNTGGTGTACGGGAAGCATAATTTAATACCACTATCTGCCCGTAATTTATTTTACCTTACCCGTATATGTACACATGATTGGCAGTACTGGTCAAGGCTACAGAATGTATTCGTTTTCATCTTAAGCACTCAATAAAGATGAAAAAATGTTTGATGTATTCCTGACAAAATATAAAACCATTTTAATATGAATCTAATGTGAATTTCCATGAATTACAACGCTTGCTAGTTGTTATGTTACTTGCAATGCCCATTGTTTGTTTAGACAAATTTTAAGTACCGTAACTACTTTGGCCAGTGGGGTTTATTGTAAAAAAAACTACGTCTCTTATTAAAGCCAATCTAATACAAATGATATAGCCAAAATCACCTTTTCAAAATTGGGGTGTCCTTGGCCATATACGAGCACGATTAAATCGGAAGTCAAAAACTGGATTGTCATAAACTTTATATATATATATATATATATATATATATATGTAAATTCATAATCTCGAAATTTTGGAAAAGCTGACTATAAAATATTGAAGAAATTTATGTAGATNAGTCAACAACTACAACTATACCTAATGTAGAGCAGGGGAAGACAATGAGTCACACTGATCTACCAGCCACTACTATTTGTACTTAAAGATGCCAAACACATGAGGAAAAAAAGGTAGTGCCAAGGCAGGCACAAACAAAACAACCCCCATCCCAAGGAGAGCACATTCAGAGACAGATGTATCCCCCATAGAACTGGAAACCCTACACATGTCCCCAGAAACAGGATCCAATGAAGTTCTAAACATCCTACGCCAAACAAATGAAACAGAAACCATATTGAGAGCTGAGATACAACAATTAATGGAAAGAATGTCGACATTAGAATAAGAGAATGAGAATGCACTAAGCAAACTGAAGATTGAAATGGATAACCATTTGGATAACCAAAGCAAAAATTTCAAGAGAGATATCAACGCCTCAACAAATCAGCCGGCACAGTCAAACAAAGCTTTTCAACAACAAAACCAGAAATGGGAGAAGATATGCCTACAATTGGAAGATGCAAATAGGCAACTAATTCTGGACAATGATATCTAAACCCAAGAGATTGAACAGCTCAAAAATAAACTTAGATCAACAGAGTTAGACAGAGATCACAAAAATCAAAAGAGAGAAATAGAGGATCTGAGATGGAAACTGAAAAAACTACAAGAAAATGAAGCAGAAAATCCAAAAGTGACAGCAATGCATGAAAGAACAATCAAACAGAGGGAGGAAAGGAGCTTACAAGCATCACCCACGAATTTTAAAAAACACTTCAGAGAAATGGAGGAAGAGGAGGAAGAAGAAAAAAGGAAAATCATCAATGAGATAACAAGAGCAGTGACAAGTCAACTCACAGTTAGTGAACAAATGAATAGACAAAAGAAACCAACCTATGAGAACTTGATGCTACCAGAAAATAGTCACAACAATACAATACCATGTAAGGCAACTCTGCCTAAATTTAATGGGAAAGTGGACAGCTACAACCTGACATTTTTGGAATGGCTGCAAATGTTTGAGATTACGATGGCAGAGAGGAAAGTGAACCAAAGGGCAGCAGCAGCAAGGTTCCCACTATATTTAACAGGGGCAGCCTCTCAACACTACTTGCTTCTTGATGCAGATACAAAATGAAATTACAAATTATTAATCAGAGACTTTGTAGACTATTACAAAAGCAAAAGCTTCAAAAACCAATACCAAATTATATTAAATTCCACAAAGATGTGAAAGACAGATGATATCTGAAATTACATCCAACAGATAGAATGATAATTGACACTCAGTTCAAGGGAAAGCACATATTCCAAGTATAATCTCTTTTTCCACATCTGCAAAGGCATGCCAGAGAACATCCATACACAATTTGAAATCAAGTGTGATGTAGATGACAAGCTGGAGAAAATGATCAGGAAAGCNATATATATATATATATATATATATATGTAAATTCATAATCTCGAAATTTTGGAAAAGCTGACTATAAAATATTGAAGAAATTTATGTAGATTTGTAAAAAATAAAATACATTCTTGAACATTTGTAATACGTTTTAGAAATTTAAAACAGTGATAAAACTTTTCAATTACTTTCATTGAAAATAAAGTTTTTACTATGAAACTTCAATATTTTTCAAAGTTTAGCAAAGTATCTTATACGTCTCCAACAGGCTGATTAACTCTAATTAATTAAAATCCTTATGTTGGCTAAGAAATATCATTTTTTATTTTATAGCATCTACACGCTCACGTTCTGTGTGAACACTATTAGTTACATTGCTAGAAATCTATCGCAAGCACTAGCTCGCTTTCTGTGTGAATGCAACTATTTTAAAACATGTGTTTAAAATAAAAGCACTATATCGCAAGCTTTCTGTGTGACCGCACCCTTAGTAACAAGATCTTAATTTGAAAACCCACATTTAGATTTGTAAAAAGCCTATTATTTGTTTTTCTGGCTTTATGTCAAGAGGAGGATTACTGAGCCATGCCACCTGGGTGATTTACTTGGCTTACGTTTATCGGGTTGATCGTGAAAAGTGCTTAGAAATGGAAGCCTATCTTTTTCATCGGAAGATGCATCGCAGTTTGCGATCACCCCGTCATTCTTCTGCAACGTACCATTGTTTGGACGCAGATCCACAGTTCCGCATTTCTGCCCATAGAACTCTCTTTGTGCAGCGCGCTGCTGTCGAGTGCGTTTGTTCTGCGAATGACGTCTGGCGGAAACAACCATGCAACAGATCCAAAGTATGATGAGCACAAGAATGATGATGCCAATCCCACCAATCAAAACGAAAATTGCTTTTGGAAGTTCTCCAAAACTAAATAAGCAGAAAATAAAATTCCAGAACTATTTAATACATCTTTACAAACTACATAAAACACCTTGTTTTGCTAAGTATTTTATTTACAGAATAAAAGTAATTGCTCCCACAAATTTTATTTTAAGTGCACTACATTTTAGGGTAGATCTAGGCGCATAATTGTAATCGGGTACAGGGATGTACGGGTCCGCTTTTCATTCCACACTAGGAGTATCTTAAAAAAGATTTCTTCAAAAACAAATTCTATTAATAAAATATTGACAAAGTTAACGCAATGCATGTGAATTGTGATCGAAATGCTGTTGAAAAAGTTTAACTTGATGAATAGTAGCAAAGAAAATTTTATACTCGGGTACGGGTAATAAAGTATTTTTTTGTCAGGCGGGTGCGACATTAGATAAGCTCTAGCCGCACATCACTACTAGGCGAGATTTGCGCCCTATTCACAATTTCAGCAGGGCGTATTGTCATTTCGGTCCAATGTTCATTAATTGATCAGTACACTTAACAATAAGCATGCCAAGGCTTGAGGTATTTTAGATTGAGACGAAAATGTTGACACATTTGCAAAGCTGTGGTATAGCACGCTGGGATATATTCTGGTAGATGATATATCCTTAGTAGATGTATCAGTAGTTAAAAACATTAGTTTTCTTTTGAGGTGAAATAAATGGAATAGCAAATTATTGAATTTCTTCAATATTTCCATAGTTATATTGATACCACTACAATCAACAACTTTAATGCAGCGAGAGATGCTTGTTCAGAAAATGCTTTTATACCTTGACAGTACATTTGCGAACTTCATTGAAAATATGTACTTGAGGAGAAGTAAATATATGAGAATGTTCCCATTTCGACTCTTGTGTAATTATTAATACAGAAAATTCAGAAAGCAGCACATTAGTGAAACCTGTTGAATTGACTGCAATCTTAGTTTTCATATATATTGAGATTCACCAGACTATAAAGACTAAATCTGTGTGTATGCCACTAAAGGAGTTTGAAATATTCTTCTTTTGGAAATTCGCTGTAACCTAGCTTGTCAAAGACTCGAGTCAATAAAAAGTGACATTGCTGTAAATCATAAACCGCTAAAGCCATAGTAGAATAACGGCATAAAAATATGATTTAAAAGCAAATTTGCGAATATCATCTTATATTTATGCTAAAAGTTTGTATTACGTACGTTTTTCCACAGATTTGTGACTGCCCTTGATAACTGAATCAAAATGTTAGCTAACATCTTTTGGAAATTTTTTTTGCAGAAATACTGCTTGAAGATATATTCTTGGTGTAATTGGCGTCATAAAATAATAAATAATGTGGGATAAATTATAATGACATTTCTGTTTAATTAATAAAAATTTATCTCTAAAAACACAAAAATGGGTAATTTCATTAACAGTTGCCCTTTTAAGGAAAAATACTTGTAATGCCCATGGTTGAATTTCACGTTCGCCTAACCCGAAAATACACAGCCTTAAAAAATTACGTGTGGTATAATATTCAAGAAAATAGGATTCTCACGCGTTTTTTAAAGAGTAGTCTGCGTTAATTCTTTAAAAATATTTTTATAAGTAAAACTTAAAAATTAAAGTCATGTTTAAATTATCGCATCACCTCATCGGCAATATTTTTATATTAACAATATGATAAATTTATTTTCAAATCAGGTTGAAAGACACCATTCTGTAAAAAATGGCCAAAAATTCATTATTTGGGGAAAAAATTTGAAATTAACCCTTTCGTTGCCATATGCGACTCAAAGCGAACAACAACATTTTCAACTCGACTGATCAATTCGATTTAGTCTAAGAAATATACTAAAATCCCCTTGCACGGAGTCCTTAACGAAATCCGTAACAATTACCCCAGAATTTCCTAATAGTCGATTTTATCAATTACCACTAAATATAGGTTTAATATTAATATTATCAGTCTGCATAAATAGGCAGTCAAAAGGTTAAAATCCGCGAACATGGCGGAATTGAAACGCGAATATGAGAAGTATAGAGAACTGCCTTTTCCAATTCAATATTGAGGTATGCTCAATTTGCAACCCTACTTATGCCAAACTTCGATACTGGTACTAAAATAAAAATCAAGATTGCAGTTACTTTTTATTGTTAATTAAAAAAGTTGATAATAAAAATATGGTTTGGAAAAATCCATTGAAATTATGAAAGAATGCAGCATGCGACAGTTGGAAGTGTATAATTCACACGTTGCACTCAATGCGTTCTTTGTGCGTGACGAATAATAGCTGTTTTTGTGACATTTCGCTTTGTTCAAAAATAATGTCCACTAATAATTGTTAAAGGAAAAGTTACATAAAGGAAATCCACTTCAAATGCTTTCCATTCAATAAACAAATCATCATTTATACCATTTTTCTGATGATAAACTAATTTTTGAACCTTTAAACAAAATTGTTTATCAATTCGAGACTCTGAAACCGATTTTTGATTGGATTATCAATTGTCGTCAAGTTCTTCCTGCTGCCCCAAATGATCATAATTGCAATGAAAAGCAACTATACCTTTTACAGTTTCAAATTTATTTTCATTCCCGTGAAGTTAAATTTTACATTTACGAATCCTATTTCATACTCATGAAAACATTTGAATATGTTGTCTATTTGCAATATATATATATATAAATACATTTTGCATTTATAAAAAAAGTACACTCTTTTTGCAAGAAAAACTTCCTCCACCAAATTGAAAATTTAAAAATAGTAAAAAATATCAAATATTCAATTATTGTAATATACTGTATGCAACAATTCTCACAATACAAATCAAATTTTTGAGATTGACTTTAAAAATCATTAATAATATATTGTAGATCTCTAGTTTTAGGTATTATGACAGTTAATTTTTATTCCATATTCCTCACATATAAGGCTTCTTTGAGAATAAATTTTGAAATCCTTATTTAACTAGTGATTTTTAAGTAAGCTATATGCTTCTTCAAATGATTACCAAAATACATGTCATGCACATTTGAAAACCTTGCATCAAATTATTTTCTGAAAAAAACTCAAATTTGTGCCCTGATATTTCATTAGGATACTTGGAGAGGAGGAAACGACTAAAAATATTACCTTAATATTATTAGTATTATTAAGCAGTATAGTAAAGAACTACATTTGAACATATTGTACTAATTCTAATCTGCCCAGCACTACCTCAAAAATACAAAACGTTTTTAGACATTTGCAAAAATTTTTTTTAAGGCTTTCGAATTCTTACCATTTTCAATGCGCTTTCAATCAAGAAGTTCTAAGGACCTGCAATTTCTTTTCTTTAAATTGATTACCTATACACAGCAAAAATTGAGAACAATTGTTATGAACTGCTGGAACCAGATATTTCACGCAAAGATTCCCCCTAAAGTGTTGGGATCTAGTGGAATTTAAGAATATGCATGAAGAAAGAACTCCTCCTAATACCATTTTTTGTTCGTGAGTTATGAAAGTATAAGATGATTCTTAAGAAATTATCACTGAATGCGTCCTGATTTTGCCGCTTCCTATTTGACATGAAAAAGTGCCAAAACGAGAATAATAACAAAAACAAGGAATAGAAGATTTGAAGTTGGAGTTATTTTGAAAATAGAGATTCATTCGTTGACTAAAAACTCCAAAAATACATTTTGAAAAACATTTTACAAAGTCCTTCAGCATCCACAAACAAGACATTTTGTTTGAATCTTTGATTTTTCGACAAGACAATAATGCATTCTACAGCAAATTAATTGGGTTAGAGTATTGTGGTACATGAATTTCGTTAAACAGTCAGCTAATTCAGACATATATCGAATTTCATGAAATTTTAGGCAAAAAACGATTTTTTAAATAGAACCCGGTTGTCAATTCTATTTACTGCTTACTACACATAGTAACACACAATAGTAATATCAGATTTGTGAATGGTTGAAAGATTTAAGTACAGTCCCAATGGGCAGACGGTAGACCTAGGACATTTGCCTATTCTGGAACAATACCTAGAAAACAAAACAAGTGAAGACAATATCAACATGTAGTTAGATTTTGATAAACCCATATAGATATAGGAATCTGTAGACTTGGCTGAAGGTTTAGCGTAACCGTGCGATTTTTCAATAAATATAGTTTTACACTAAATATACATTACCAAAATTAAAAGTATTAATTCTTTCGAAATTGAAACGTTAATCACCTGAGATAAAGGAAGGTGTTTACTTAATTTTGTCGGAATTCCAAACAAGCCTCTGTTGTGATTAAAAGAAATTTGCTTAATTAAATGTTGAGGCTTTATTACAAAGTTCTCTGCACCGAGTGAAACATTTAATGTTTTCCTCAAAAATTATGTTCTTTTAACTACACCGCAAACTAAACACTCATTCGGGAAGCAGTATGCTTCTCCATTAATTAGAAAACCACACGTCAAAGCTTTCTACTCCCCAAGAAAGACAGCCGTTACAAAGATAGGGAGCAATTGCTTTTTCGCAATCATTATATCTTCAAAATATATATTTTTTTACATTGCGCATTTGGAATAGGGTTCTACTTTCATATGCATGAGCTTCAGGTTCTTTAAATTTTTTTTTTGATCGGTATCTAGGGCCCTCCGCCATAGTATCCAGTATCCGTATTATGGGCCTTGTAGATATTTTGAAATTTTCAATCCAAAGCCTGTATTTGCACATATATATATTATATATATATAATTGCCTAAATTCATTGTATAACAATGAATTCAACAGGATATTTGAGGGCTAACATTTATGGCATACCGGGCTAATAGTTACTTCAGGTTCAGGAATTATTAGAGCGCCAGCAAGTCATGTTTAGTGAAACAATGATAGTTTATCGGCGCTGTTTGTGCCAGTATTTTAAAATTTAAAAATCCAAGCCCTCTTTTGAGATCCATTATGTACAACATACATTTAGAAATGAACTTAAATAAAAAATATGTATTATTTTGTAAAAACATATCAAAAAGTAAAGTAAAAGTAAAACATAAAATTTAGTCTAGAGAGGAAGAATAAAAAATATAATTTCTCCACTAAAACATGTATATAAAACTGACGAGACATATTGAAGATTTTATACATGGCGACTGATACATCTTTAATGTGGAAATTACAATAAATTTAAATTAAAAGACAGATGGTAAATCTATTGGTATGAATTAGTTATTACGTTAAATTTCAAAAATATTGAAATGCCACTTTGTCTAAAAGAGTCACATCAAATTCAATTAGAAAATTCTTAACGAAATGCCGATGATGTACCTAAACTGTAAAAGGCTTCTTTCAGCTTAAAATAAATTCACCATTCAAGCATGTTGATTACTGTATTCTGAATTAGGGTGATACAATACTGACCTAATCACCAGTGAGTCTGACGGACCATACATCGGCGCGAAAATAAGCGCAAGTCTAGAAAATCAAATAGGCATTTCTAACATAACCCAAAATAATAATTACCAATGGACAAAAGACGTTTCAACGACAACTTCATTACAATCAAAATTCAAATTTATCAACAACATATTTAAGCCGAGAGGTGCAGACCTATTGTATTGTTTTTTAATAAACTGATACTCGCGTAAACGAAATTTTCCGCGTATCAAGAACAATTTTCGTATTTTTGCGTAAAATAGCAAAAAAGGAAACCATGATTGAATTAATTGAAATTGATAACTAAAACCTGATAGGTCAGTGGAATTGCTTTAAGGCAAATACAGAGTGTTCATAAAGTCTCTACACAGTGAAGAGTAAGAAAATAATCCCAAATATATATATATATATAAATATATATATATATATATATATACTGTC
>CABFPE010000019.1:1373644-1384814 GCA_900660155.1 Hofstenia miamia | reverse complement strand
TATATATATATATATATATATTCAAAAATAGGGGATAGAGACAGAGTGATTTTATATTATTAATTTGATAAAGATAAATGCGACATGTTGCACTTTTAGTAGACATAATCAGACATAATATATGAAACGTGACAATTGAAATGAGTGATAAATAAATAAAGTGAAAACATTATTAGCACACTGCTGACATAGCATTCTTGATTTAAGACAAATTTTAACACAACTTCGTTGTTAGATTTTAGAACCACCAGCTCCACATATGTTTATACATAAAAAATCAACTAAAGATTATGAACTACAGTCCAACATAAGCTATATTTTATTAGAGTACTACTAGACAGGAGTTAGTTAATTCAATGGTCGAATAGCCTGCAAATTGACTGGTTGCCGCAGACGATGGAAGCTTCGTCTGCATGCTAGAAATAATTTGTATAAAAAGCCGTAGCAGCATTGTTACCAGGAATGATTAATACTCGCCATAAACTTATTATTATACAGGTCTTCTGCCTCTGAGCGCTAGCTGTCGGCAATCAAAGCGAAAAGCGATGGAAAGATTTAGATCCGATTATTGATTTTATTTCTGACTGAGAGCAGGACAATTTCATTACATAAAGATGCCCGAATCAAATGCCATTATCTACGTAATTAATGCGCTCAGCCACTCTAAACAAGAGATAACTGTTGGGATGCGAGGGTCGGGTACCAGAACAACAATTTTACAGCGACGTAATTTAAAAGAAAATTCGGAAGGAGGGGACCGAACGTTCCACAATGGAATACTGAATGTCTTAAGGGTAGACAGGGAAAAGAATTGCTCCGCCATTGTTATGTAGGGGTTAGGCTGGAACAAGGCATATCAAGGAATGAGGTCAATTTTGTAAGTTTATCCTTAGATTCAATGCGTTGCAGTGAAAATTCTCAATAAAGACTCAGCCACATTAGAATTTCAGAATGCAAATGTACAAACTATAGTTTACTTAAACCTGAAATTTTATTGTTTGATTTTACTAAATTTTTGAAATGGGTCCACAACGACAACAGATCACCGAGTCCCTGCGTCCATACAAAGTTGCCTTTATTTAATGAAAGAAATCGACTCAGAAGCCAAGAGTAATCTGACAAATCAAACTCAATATCAGAAAATTATATTATAAACTCTGATTTGCAGTACAATTACAAATACAATATCAAGGTGTTTTGCAAAATCCAATCATTCAATTGATATAATTTCATCATATAAAACAAGTTTCACACACCTAAAAAATTAATATAATTATTGTATTTGTAATTTTACTATAAATAACACTCAATTTTGGAAAATAATGTAAATGAAGAGTGAACTAAAATGAGTCATTGTAGGTTATGGTCAATTTGATTCAGTTAATGACTTGTTGATTGCCAATCATTTAATTGCTTTTCTTTTGGAGACGGTGACCATGGAAATGTTGACTTTCATTGTTTTTTGACAATGCAACTCACATGAGTGATCCGATATCTAATAATAACTTCTTCTAATTTTATACACCGATAGTACGAGCAGCACTGAAGGTCGATTCGCTTGCCTGTTGATTGCGTTGCTTCGTAATTTTCATCCACAACAGCAAATTACCACACCGTATTGCTTTAACCTTTTTAAACATCAGGAAGCTGCACTTTATTATGTAACACGTATACACTATATATGTCGTTATGTACACTTCGTAAACCTTATATAAGTCACTATGTACCAGCAAGACATTTTGTTGTTAAAAAAATCTAATGATGACATGATGATCACGCCCGCAATGGTGGCAATGGATGTACAGACTACTATTTGAAACACTGTTTTCGATCAAAGATAAATTTTACTGAAAACCTCAGCCTAAGTATAGCTCTATAATTACTCAGCAATTCAGTGAATAATTCAGCCGGAAGTTGGCAAACTCAAGGTGTATTGCACAAACATGGTTCAAATTTTAATAAATATAGCGGTTCACAACCACCCAGTGTCACACAGCAATTTTTTCTGCAGATTTACACTCATTTTTTTCATATGTCGTTATGTACGCTTTTTGAGCATTTTGTTTGCTTTTAACAAAGGCTGAGCAGATATGTAACAAAAACAAGAATAAATAATCCGTTTTTGACTTTAATTATGAAGATATGTAGCATCAATGCTCTCAGTTGTTGATCGTGCATTCTACTATATCGATAAAATATCAAATACAGCACAGTTAGACGATTCCCAAACAATTACTGTTAAATTCGAAGTGTGGGTTTTATAATTATTTTTTTCAATAAATTTTAACATAATGTACTAAAAATCAAGACCTCGGCGTATTTATAGGTGGTCTGTCGATTAACCTTTTCTCAAACAATAGAAAGCCCTAAAATTAAAAGCACAATTTAAAGCACTATCGCACATACAATACTTAAAAGTTTTCCCAAATAAAGAGAAGTCCTTTTCTCTTGATATTTCGGCAAAAATGTGCTACTGAATAAAGGTCATGTTTACTCTCAAAGGCTATCGCCAACATTTTTTCGCATCAATCGCTCGCCTACATACCATATTTCTTAAGCGCCCACGCCCATATATGTAATTTTGGAATTCAAAGAAGCGATGAGACGGAATTGTCCGATTGAATTTATCCACATGGAAAACTATTATAATTACATAGTTTATGAAGTTATACATTATTTACACTCACTCATTTCCCGTTTGCTACCAAATATTGCCTTCAAGATAAGGTGTATGTATACTTAAATATGGGTCATTGTGTCTAAAGATAACCCACGAAAATCCTTTGATGTGATTCCTCGGCTCCAAAATCACGATAATCGTTTAATGATATTCATAAAAATAATTTGGGGATTTCGCCAAAGCGCAAATGTAGCGTACACCGATCATCAAATGAGATGATTTTTTATGAATCCACGTAATAGAATTTGTTTGCATTTTGATTGGTCTAATTTTTAAAATAAACAATTGGAAATACGTAAACGTGTTTTATCCCAAAAACACACTAGTTTTAATTTCGTTTTCAATAGAATGTAAGGCTCTACATGTAAATAATATTATGACTAAATTTAGATGTTACAAATAATTGAGTCAATTGCCAATAGAAAAATTATTAAGTCCTTGCAATGCCCATTTGTGATATTAGTTTCAAATACATAACTAAAAAAGGAGAAACTGCACTTTAAGCTCAACTGACGAAAAGCGAATACTGGTTTAAGCTTAGAATTGTTGAATTTGGCTTAGATATGCAAATTTTATAACACAAATATAAGTACACCGTGTTCTTTTGACCCACTCAAATGTTTTCGACATTTTGTTTAAAGCATAACAACCGATAACAAATTTATTTACAGAGGAAAAGAAGTGAATATATTGTTGGAACGAAAAATGAAATATGGTTGCTATATCTATCTTTACATAAAATTTTAAAAGTATGTGGAACCTAGAATGTATTGATGAGGACATGATTTACAAAACATTTTATAAAACAATAAAAACCAAAAAATTACAGTGTTTGGTTCATCATTGTTCTCCGTGCAAAAATTCCAAAATTGGCCGAATTTCTCCAAATGTATAATTTGTTACACAGTAACTATATGTGAGGGAAACAAAAAAACAGCATTCCTAGTGCTCATAATTACACGAATAAAGTAAATTTCTGTTTTCAGGATTAATGAAAGTTTTAAATTATGATTTACAAAGACGCAAAATTCTTAGCGAATATGCATTGAAAGGCCTAATAACCAAACAGAGGAACACTCTCATTTATCGAATTAAATTAAATGGAATCCACTTGGTAAAAGCAGTGGATGGTTTGAAACGTCATTGACTGATACTTGTAACACTTGCCGTAAGCGATTTAATAAGAGAATGCGGGTAAACGAATCACTTGCTGAAACAATTTAATTTGTTTTAGTGATTTAGGGAAAGTGATCGAGCTGCATTTAGCAGCAGCTGTCTCTCTAAAAAACACACCTCCAAAGTGAGTTAAACTTTGCTCAGAGGAAGTCCACAAATTACATTAAATTATAGCATTGAATACAGCAATGGTCACCTGGTAATCAATTCCACATCTAATCAAAGCCTTAACTCTGATTCAAAAGAATTCATATTTGATTTTAAATTACTCACTTTTATCTATCACCACATCACATAATCTTTGTAACCAATATCGAACTGTGCATATCTATTCTGGTATTCGAATGGTTTTGAATAATTTGAAATGAAATAGCGATGAATTCTTAAAAACCTGTTTTTAAAGTTTGTATACAGATCTTATTTATTACAAAAAAGGCGTTATAATCGGAATTTAAACATGCATTTTAAATTAATCTTATCTATGGGCTAATTTCAAAAGATTGAACCAAATTTGCACAGGGTTAACGGGCCATCAGTTGGGGTCAGGGTTTAAAGCCAGATGGCAGGGCAACCGTGTAATATTTTTACGAAATCCGGGTTACTAGATGAGGAAATTTGTATTCAATTTATGAATTTCATATTTCTAAATCGATTTTTACATGTGGGCTTCAAGCAACAACACCAGAGCACATCAGTGAAATTGCATTGTAGTGATTGAAACTAGTTAGTTTAGAGATAAATTTTTTTTGTTTGAGAGCAATTTGTTATTTAAAATTGTTTACTTGTTCTGCAGTGAGCCACAGAGTTACAGTTAACTGATAAAATGAGAATTAGCTAAACAGTGAACTATAAACTTTATTGAAATGTAGCTTTATGCTTTGTTGAATCTATTTTCACAGAAAGTAGGATAGTATATTTAAATTAAAACTGCGACCCTTTAGAAGAATTGAGTGAAATTTCACCGCCTCATAAAAACCCTAGGGTATACAAAGAATTTCTAATCAGTGGGTTGGTATAACATGATCATGTCGTAGGAAAGAGAAGTGAAGATCTTTAAAACCAAACCAACTAGCTGAGATATCAACAATAATACCCTTTGTGGTACTGTTTGTCCCACCTAAACAAATCCGTTTTTCTAGCCTACTATAATTCACAGTTTATTTGTATTTTGCATGACTAATCTTATGATAATGGCAAGATAATATATTTATAAAGTTTCAGCCAAATTGCTAATTGCTCCTCAATTTTTTGTCTCTTCTATTTGAGCATGATACTCCTGTTCAGGGATCGTTAGATTTTAATCGCGATTAATCGTATGAAAAAAAATAATTGGCGATAGATTAATCGTAATCGTTGCTGCCAGATTAATAATCGCGATTAATCGTCGATTAATCTACTTCTGATTTAAAATATTCAAAATACAATATATCCATTGAAATATATTCAAATTAGAAATATTAACTATTATTGTTATTTAAGATTATTTCCTGAAGTCATTTTACTCCGCATGTGCTTGTTAGGTTAAAGAAATTTGAATCTCTAAGTTGAGGGGTAATAAACGATTTGGTAATCAAATAGATCATAACCAGCTTTGCTGAACAGTCTCTCAACCTGATTAGAAGTTGGCGTGATAAAATCGAGGATCCTTATATATAGAATTAGGCGATATTCGACGCTTCCTAGGTATGTTAGATGCCTAAGGCCACGGTTAGACTAGTGATTGTTTTAAAAGTGATCTATCACATTTTGATTGAATCGCACGTCTAACCACCCAAGATAATTAGCAATGTGACGATCACAAGGAAATCGAACGCGCATGATTTCTTCGTGATCGCCACATTGCTAATTTATCTCGGGTGGTTAGACATGCGATTGAATCAAAATGTGATAGATCACTTTTGAACCAATCAGTAGTCTAGCCGTGAACTAATAATCACGCTCCTTTTCTATGTCCGGTGTTAAGGTTTTCTTTTGTAAAACATATGACCCAAGAATAGTGGCCATAGAGAAGATCAAACCGAAAATGACAACTAAATGCATAAGCATCGACTTAATTAGAATAATCTAGATTAATCGAGCACGCTATTTACGATTAATCTAATCTACTTGACCAGCACGTTAGATTAATCCATCCGATTAATCTCGATTAATCGCATTGACGATTAATCATGTTGGATCCCTGCTCCTGTTTGATCAATCTGATCATTGATTTGGAAAAAACAAAATTAAACGAATCATGTAGGTAAGAATAATATAGACCCAGTTTCTTGACATTCATTTTTGGCAATCATTAAAACACTCCCTTAAGGAATGCATACCGGTATGTACCGCCCTAGTGTAGCGTCATAGATGCATTTCAAAATTGAATTTTAGTGGCTTACCGTCTGCTTAATGCAATATCATACGTTTTTACAACTAATGCAGCTTCAGTCTTCTTATGGGCCCCAAAGGGCCCAAAACGTTAACCATTGTAATAAAACAATTTTTTCTTATTCTGAAAAATAATGAAGGTCTTGAATTTAACAAAAATTTCCGTTTAGTTTCGGTATGTTAAAAAGGCCGCTGCCGGTTTTATCAGTTACTAGCTAATGACTACGTACAGGCATGTAGAGTTGCATGTTGCATGTACTATTATTTTGTATGAAGAATGGTGTCGAGCAATATAGTAAATTATAACAATTAAACGGTTAAAGAACACTTCTGCGAATAACTTAGTCACTTATCAGTTAAACTAAATTCATATTTACGCGTTGGCAAACATTTCACTTCTTTCTAATGCTATTCAAATCAGCAGACGAAGAATTTATTCGATATGAAAGGGTGTTTACACAAGCCGAATTTATTGTCTGCGAAAAATATGTCAAAATTAAATAAATTTGAGTGTTAGCGAGTTATTGAGGATTGCTACGAAACTAGGTAAAGCGTTGCCGATGTTTAACAAATTCCTGACAGAAGTTCAGCGTTGTTGTCAAAACAATGTGAATGATAACGGCGTGGAAATCGCCAATTAAGCCCAGTTTATTGACTTTAAAGCAAAACGCCATAATTATCTCACTAGGTTTGCTCTAACTAATAAGTGACCCCGATAAGCATGTCAATAAAGTATATTTCTGACTTGAGAGTACATTGCGAATAAAATGTGGAATCGGAAGAAAATTGGGAATAGATTTTGATGTTTTGAAACATTTTAGGTCGGATGGCATTATGGTAGAGCAGAATATATTGTATCGTGTACTTCTATTATCTGTGAGAAATTCCAAACATTTCATATAGTATGTAAACTACAACTATTCGGCAAACGATTCCACGTTGTTACATCAAATGATATTCAACAACCGCAAATGAGCAACACATGGGATAACCATTGTAAAATTATTTCACAAAAGTGAAACTTTATTGAGAGCAATAAACTAAATTTATTAGGCCAAAATATGCCTGTTTATAAAAAATAATCCATTATAAATGCTTTACCTTCTAACGCCATTTGTTCAGGAGTAAAGATTAATGAGTATGAAACTTCAGCATTAGGGCCCTCGTCATCATCGGTTGCTTGCACATGTGGAAAATTCGATGTGTCCATAGAATTTTCTTTAATAGATAACGAAAAACACGCCCCCTCTTTGAAAAGTGGTTGATTATCGTTAACATCAGCTATGAAAAAATCATATTTCACCACGGTCTGTTTTTGCGGCTTGCCATTGTCAACTACGGAGAACGATGTACTGTAATGTGCTACTGTCTCACGATTGAGTGGTTTTCGAACATTGATCATGGCCTGACCTTTATTAAATTTCAATTTGAAAATTTCTGCATCAGTTTCCACCATCTGCTTCATGTTCCTCGACAAATCTGCGATGTCTAAATACATTCAACCTTTTTCATTCAGTGTTATCGAAAAATATACTAGTTATAATATTTTTTGCTTGACCAACGTCTACTTTAGACAAGGGCGTAGCCAACGGGGACACTCTTCTATGCCCCCGGGCCCAATTGTGTCATTTGGATATGGTAATTTCCTGAATTACAAAGTTAACCTGTCATTTTGCCACCTCTCATTCTAAACCTTGGCTACGTTTCTGACTTTAGTAAACCAGTATCAAAGTATGAGCAAGGATAGTGAAATTTTAAGCTCCAAACACCCATGTACTAAAAAGTAACAATGGCGTATCATTAAAAATATTAAACATCAAGCAAAATACACTGAATGTTAAACTAGATCTTGTATTTTAACTCTATTAGTTGTTGATAATTCTATTGAATTCTATATTATAAAATGTTTGGAGTGATAATTTGAGATGACGTTTTTCTGCAAATGATTTTCAAGGAATAAACCATTTAATAAAAAATTCATGCTTTATTTTGAACTTTGATCGTAAGATTCCGAAATCGATCCAATTACCACATAATAATTCACTCAAAATAATGCTTAACTCAATATTTTGAAATAATGAAATAATTACCCCCGCCTTCATCTTTATCACTGACCACGAAGTAGCCAATATATTTGTCATCATCGTTATTGTCATCTTCATTGACAAGGAAGGCATTCGGTCTGCCTTCGTAAGGAATACACGTTAAGCATATAAACTGGACATCGGGTTTGTGATCGTTGACATCCAAAATGTTTACTGACAAATGGAAGGTTGATTTCCTTTGAGGCGAACCGCTATCGCTAGCAATTATGTAGATTTCGTGAGTAGTTGCATCTTGATAGCTAAGCTTCGTCTTCAGCTTGATCTCTCCACTTTCTTTTCCAACCTAACAAATTAAACATTAAAATAATAAAAATACATACACCTCTATATCAAAAACGTTTACATTAATAAAAGAAAGCGGTTACATTTCAACACCATAAGCCAGGAGTAAACAAACATACCGAGAAATAAGACTTTGTTTGATCAGTGGTCCCTGGGCCGAAGGAATACAAAATTTTTGCATTTTCCAATGCATCGTTGTCAGTTGCTTGTACAGTGTATATAACTGATTCGACAGGAGTGCTCTCTGGTATTTCTAATGTATCAGAAGATCTGCCGTTATTGAACTTGGGCTCGTTGTCGTTAACGTCCGTGACAATTATGACGAGTTCGAGGTCATCATGATTTCGATTTAATTTCTAAATATATTTTTCTACAGCACAAATCCGATACTTTGAAAACTAAATGTAACTTTTTTCGATAGCCGTAAAATAAAATCTATGTAAAGTGATACTCTTATAAAACCTGTTTAATGACTTGAGAATTACAGATGGTACTAGTAAATAACACATAATAAATAGAAATCAGCACTACTAAAATACAGTATTAGAGCAACCTAAACAGCAGAATCTTTCAGAATGAGCAGAAAATTAATAATTTTTTTTACCAATCAGAGCTTTGAAATATATGATATTAACTATAAAAGCTCTAGTAGAATACATATTTGTGGGCTCATACCATTCACGACTTCTACCCACCGTACGCGGGCGCCATTATTCTACAATATCTGATTGATGGCTCATTAAAACAGTCTGTCCTGTTTGACAACAAATTTGCAAACGAGGAAATGTGTGCTTAATTCTATACGAAAACTGTCTCTTTGTCTCTTCTGAAAAAAATAATCGTGGAGAGACTGACATCCACAAACAACGTTTATTGATATTATCAAATAACTATTAACCTACTTCGTTAACTGATATAGTGCAAGAGTATGTTTCTGTTTTTCTACAAGCCAATATTCCGTTATACAAACTTAGATAGCCTGCGTTGAAGAAATTTTTTGAACTTAGGGACATTGATTACACAAGTGAAACAAAATGCAGGATTGCTGTGAAAGAATTTAATGCCCAAATCCAAGGTTAAAACATCAGCATGTTTCAATTATGCATAATTATTAAGAAGGTAAATTCGGCTGTAGTTACATTTTACATCAGATGACGCGCCATACATGATTAAGACTGAATCAATCCTAAAAAACCTATATCCAAACTAACAAGCCAGAACGTTCATTTAATTCACAATTGTCCTGAACTTAGCCTTCTCATTTCAGCTACTTAATTCTTTTTCATGGAATAGTAATAATTTTGAATTTTTTTGAAACTGACCCATTCAAAATTGAAGATCCGATTACGCACATGCACATTACTTAGAAAAGATGTAGGATAAAATACATATAGTAGACCTTAATATGACAAATTTGGCTCGAAAATTATGAAAGAAAAGCACATTCAGGATCATGTCAGACCCCTTATAAAAAATGCCAAACCATCATCCATTTGATATAAATTGGTCTATATTTGATAAAATTAGGATGGTTACATTAGGCTTTTATAAAACAAAACATTTTCCCACATGAAAATGCAAAAAAGACAGAGCGCCACATATAAATAGCGGGTTTTGAAACAGAGCCCCTAATATATATATATATATATATATATATATATATATAAACACTAATTACACTGCTTTATTTCATATTGGATACATAAATAAACTGTTTCATTGTATATATGCCCGGTTATGTAATTTGGCTTAAGAAATCTTTGTTAATTACTTTTAATGTCTAAAATCTGTATATATTTTCTTAACAATGTAATTTGCTGGGTAAGCACCAAATAAGTTTACAAAGCTGTTGGTACGACACTATCTTGCTTGCAAAGTTTTTAGTTACACAATTCTTTCATTGTTATCTACATTATATTTAATTGGCTTAGCAAAAGAATTAAAAACGGTACTTTAACTACAGGATATCAGAAACCTGTCTATACCCGAAAAAAATTAGTACGCACACTGAGCATCCGTTGAGGACCTATTTAGCACATTATAGTTATGTAATTATTGATCATATTGCATAAAAATCCGTTTGGCAAAATCAATAAAATTATCGTCGAAGATTCACAATCGAAATTTGACGATATATTTGAAGAGAATTAATAAAACTACAGTTTACATTTTGCTTGTAAACTGAAATCCTTAACAGTAACAAACCCCAAGAACCGATAACAACACATTTGATCGGCTTGACTTCGATTTACACCCCAGTCAATAATGGTATCTGCACACTAGTCAACAGCCTTCTAAACATTTGTCTTGAAAATATTTAAGCAATTCTGTAAAACATATTTATAATTAAAAAAGTTATTTATTCATATATAATGTTTCTAATATCAAGCCAATAGTTTTTTTTACTATTTTATATTGTATAGTAATGATTTCATATTTTTAAAAAAATAATTGATTTTGCTATACATTGAATAGATCTTATATTAGAAAATTCAAAACCGGGGGTCAACATGTTTTATCGATCATAATTCGCAAAAGGTGTGATAAGTAAATTTGT